>CM076579.1:514994220-515107692 GCA_034641835.2 Pinus albicaulis | reverse complement strand
TTAGACTAGAAAGTGATGGTTTGCCCTGTTTCTAGCTTCTATTCTCCAAAGGCAGATTCTAAAATTTTCCCTTGGTGTTGGATGAAAGCTGACTAGGTTTAAAAGTACTTTATCTGATCTTAAGTTGCACTTTGTTTTCTCTTATGTGTTTTCATAATTTCTGAAGGTAATTATGTGGATTACTGGATTTTTTGTCAATTAAGCTGCTTTAATATAAACTTGCCCAAGAAGTCAATGGTTAGCCCTGCACTTGGTTGGTTTTAAACAGTTACTTAAGAGGATTTTTCTTGTTTGGACTGACTATAAATCCCTTGTGAAATTATTATCAATTTCCACCCCTCCAACACTTTATTGTTTCCATTCCATCATTTCAATCTCAATGATCTTGTGACATAGATGACTTTCCCCTTGGATCACTCTTGATGTTGTTGTTCAATTAAATCCATGTTATGACTCCATAGCCCAATGGACTAAAAACCAACGTTATATCTATCTTTTAACCTAGTTACTCTATCCACTTGCAAATTATCACCTTTGAAACTCTTTGCACTTAGAACTTTCCCCTCAAATAGTATTCATGCTCAACCATCCAAAAAAAACAAAACCCTTTGCCTTCATAACTAGCCTAATATCATTACCCAAAACTTCAAAGACAAATCCATCTTTGCACTTATCGGAGAGATCCCTCTCCGGATTCAAGAGGGCTAGATCCTAGAATCCCAAAGTTGGTTGTAACGATGTTGTTTCTGCAGTTTTAGTCTCACCATTCTGCTAAAATTACAGATCCCTAACACCAGGGGATCTTCTATTGGAGCCTTCTTCAAGATGATAAACATCATAGTTTTGAGGATTGTGCACAGGAGAAATATCAACAGGTGATGGTACTGGGATTTCCTCTTCTATATTTATAAGATTTTTCCCTCTTGATAGTGTCTTCTTCATGTTGCCTTGAAGTCTAGAGCTCCTTCTTAGTTTTGGAGGACTTTCATTCCCCTCATTTGTAACCTCACTCTCTTTATTTTTCTTTCCTCTAGCCTTGATTTGTTTCCTAATTTCTGTCAGTGTTGGAAATATGATGCAGAGTGTTGTCCTTGATGGCAACCCACTGAATGAAGATGAAGACATGCGACTGTTGACATGTGTTGTCCTTGATGGCAATCCACCTGATGAATTTATTCTTGACTTGATGGACTTGGTAAATGATGTAAATCTGATGTGATATGATGTTTGTTGATGATATGATGCTGAGTGTTGTACTTGAAAGGCAACCCTCTTGATGAAGATGATGAAAACTTACTTGATGAAGTTGTGCTTGAGATAATATGTTCCTGATGAAGAAAATATGATGTATCTACAGTGTGTACAAAAGGCAATGAAGAAAGGAATTCAGAATGTGCTCAAAATATGATGAAAAGAGTATGTCTCTTTGTATACGCGGATTGGCCTAGGGGAAGTCGCGTATGCACGCGGAAAATAACGTGCCAAGTCGCGTATGGGCAAAAGCGCTCAAAAAGTGTAAAACCAAGGGTAACCACCATGGTATTGACCCATTGTATTGGGTAATGATCCGCCTAATTGACCCCGTCCAGGTAGTTTTGGGCTCATGGTATTGTTTTGGCCCATGGTATTGAAAAAGGGGCTCATGGTATTGAAAAAGGATACACATATATAAGGAGAAGAATTTCAGTGTGCAAATCACATGTGTGGGTGCAAGATGTCTGAGCTTGAATGAATACTTCTCTCTGAATTATATCTGAATGGAAAGGGTTACATTTGAATGATAAATCTGAATGTATGATGCACCAATGATGAAGAAGGGGATCTAGATCTGAATTGCTCTTGTATTTGCTAGATCTGATTATGGAAGGCTTAGATCTGTGATGAGGCTAGCATCTAGGCGAACATCTGTCTGAAGCAAAAGGGTAGATCTGAACTGAATATCTGATCTGATGAAGTATGCTGCTCTGTAATGATTGAAGATCTATACGCTACTTCGCCGCAGAGGAAGCGCGTATATACGCGGCTCGTGGATTGGCCTAGGGGAAGTCGCGTATGCACGCGGAAAATAACGTGCCAAGTCGCGTATGGGCAAAAGCGCTCAAAAAGTGCAAAACCAAGGGTAACCACCATGGTATTGACCCATTGTATTGGGTAATGATCCGCCTAATTGACCCCGTCCAGGTAGTTTTGGGCTCATGGTATTTTTTTGGCCCATGGTATTGAAAAAGGGGCTCATGGTATTGAAAAAGGATAAACATATATAAGGAGAAGAATTTCATTGTGCAAATCATGAGTGTGGGTGCAAGATGTCTGAGCTTGAATGAATACTTCTCTCTGAAGTATATCTGAATGGAAAGGGTTACACTTGAATGATAGATCTGAATGTATGATGCACCAATGATGAAGAAGGGGATCTAGATCTGAATTACTCTTGTATTTGCTAGATCTGATTATGGAAGGCTTAGATCTGTGATGAGGCGAGCATCTAGGCGAACATCTGTCTGAAGCAAAAGGGTAGATATGAACTGAATATCTGATCTGATGAAGTATGCTGCTCTGTAATGATTGAAGATCTATACGCTACTTCGCCGCGGAAGAAGCGCGTATATACGCAGCTTCAGCGAAGAGAAAGCGCGTATGCGCAATAAAATATACACTGAGGTATACGCTGGTTTGTGTGGACGGAAGCGCGTATATACGCGACATCAGTGAAGTGAAAGCGCGTATGCAAACTAGGGTTTGTTGAAGCAAAGGGTATGAAATATCTGATCTATTCTGCTGTGTTTCTGCTATCTGATCTGTGTTGATATGTATCTGTTGGTGATGTATGTTTGTGCTTAAAAGTATGGAAAGGGTCCAGTATGAAAATATGATGAAATGTGGCCTGCAAGTGGTGTTCTATTGAAGTTGTTGGATCCAGTGTGAGAATTGATGAAACGTGGTCCAAGGTGGTGCTGAGGGTTGTAGCCTTCAGTCAGGGGGTCGTAGCTCCCTTCCAGGTGAGGCTGGTAAACGAGATCGGGGGGGTCGTAGCTCCCTTCCAGGAGAGGCTGGTAAACGAGTCAGGGGGTTGGAGCTCCCTTCCAGGAGAGGCTGGTAAACGAGCGCAGGTGGGTGCCTGCGTGCTGGTCAAGTCTGCGCCAGCACATATGTTGTAAGATGTTTCTCTATAATAAAATATTGAAGGCTGAGCAACTGCAGCGGTGGTTTTCTCCCGATTTGGGTTTCCACCTAAAAATCCTGGTGTTCATGTGTGATGCTTTGTGTGATGGTTTATTCTGTTCTTACTGCACATGTTTACTGTTTATTGAACATCTGATGAATGAATGATGGAATAATATAATTGAAGATTTAATGACAGATCTAAATCTCTGTGTATACGCTAGTTTCATAAAGGGGATCCGCGTATATACGCTAGTTTACTGAAGGAAAGTAGCGTATGGGTTTTAAGGAATGAAAAAGTAAAAGATTTGATTATGCAGTAAATACTGATTCACCCCCCCCTCTCAGTATTTTTCCCAACAATTGGTATCAGAGCAGGTCCTTGTGCAGAAGCTTGATCGCTTAAAGGAGATCCGTCACAATGGGAAGTCAAGAAGGAGTAATGTCTATAAAGCCACCTCTATTCAATGGAAGCAATATGATATTCTGGAAGGTACGTACAAAAGCATATCTGCAAAGTCTTGGTGCAGATGTATGGGCAATCGTGGAAGAAGGTTATCAATACCCGGCAAGTATTCCTACTGATGCAGCAGAAAGGAAGAAGTATGAAACCAATGCCAAAGTAGTAAATGTCTTGCTAGGAAGCATGTCTGAATCAGAATTTGCTAAAGTGATGCAGCTACATTCAGCAAAAGAAATATGGGACAAAATCATTCTAAGCTATGAAGGAGACACAAAGGTAAAAAATGCAAAACTCCAAACTCTTAGAATTGAATATGAAAATTTGAAGATGCATAGTGATGAGAGTGTTGCCAATTTCTTTCTTCGTCTGGATGATATTGTAAATCGAATGAGAAATTTGGGTGAAACCATAACTGATACTACTCTGGTGGAAAAGGTCTTAAGATCCTTGACTTATAAATTTGACTCTAAAGTTTCGGCTATTGAAGAAAGGCAAGATCTGCAAACTCTTTCTATTGTTCAATTGCATGGTATTCTGACTGCTTTTGAAATGAGACAAGGAGGTCCTTCTCAAATAAGAGAAGCTGCTTTTAAGGCATCTACAAAAGGAAAGGAAAAGGAGGTTGTCAAAGAATCCAGCTATGTATCCGATGAAGAAGAAGCAAATTTCGTGAAAAAGCTCCAACTAGGTACTGGAAGATTCAAAGGTAAGCTTCCCTTCAAATGTTTTGAGTGTGGTAAAGTTGGTCATTATGCTGCAAAATGTCCTTATAAAAGAAAAGAAGTAGTAAGAAGGAATAAGAACTGATCTAGCTCTAAGAAAAGTTACTATGCTAATGAAGATAGTGATGAGTCATCTAATAGTGAGGAAGAATGTGAAGAAGATCTTAGACTTCTCATGGCATTTGAACAAAAAGAAGAAAAGGATAATTTTATGGATGCTCTAGAGGAAAACGATTTTCTTGAAGAAAATAATCAACTCAAACTACGCTTAGAAGATTACAAAATTCTCTTAGAAGAACAAAAGATAATCAGAGAGACCATTGAAGAGCAGCTTGAAGAAGCAAAGAAACATATTGAAAAAATAGAATGTGAAGTGGTAAGTCAAAGAAAAGAAGTTGAGAAAGCAAAAACCTTGAATCTTAGATTAGCTAAAGGATCTGAAACCTTAGATGAGATCATCAAGGTACAACGTTCTCCTCTTATAAAGACAGGTCTTGGATATACCGGAGAATCTTCTCAAACTTCAGCTCCAAACTATCTAAAAGCAGTTACAGGTGGTTTACATCATTCAGCCACTCAGCAAGGGAATAAAGGATCTCTACAGGGAAAGCAGGACCATCTCAATTCAAGGAACACTAACAGGGATAGCTTCCAAAGACACTACAACCAACGAGTAAATTCAAATAGAAGATTCCATGATCGCAGAAATTTCTACTTCAATGGGCAATGTTTCACTTGTCACAATTTTGGTCATAAAGCTTTTCAATGTGTTGCATATAAAACCATCATGACAAGAGAAGCAAGAAAGAAAAGGTTGGATACTGAACCAAAGAAGAATACCTATAACAATTTTTCTCCTCTTCAAAGTGAAGTTGAATGCACTTATTGTAATAACTTTGGCCATGAAGAATCTGAATGCAGGAATAAGATCCAGCCAAAAGAACATGTTCCCTCAAGCTCTAAAATATGGAAAAAGAAAGAACCACCAGTTGAAAATTGTGGGATAGCATTATTTGCGGAAGGTGAAGAAAATCAATGGTACATCGATAGTGGGTGCTCAAGACACATGACAGGTGACAAAATAAAACTTCATACTTATAATGCTCTAGAAAAAGAAAAGAAAGTTACATTTGGAAATGATACTCCTGCTGTAATTAAAGGAAAAGGGTCAGTTTTTCTAAAAGAAAAGGTGAAGGCTAAATATGTCATGTATGTGGATGGATTAAGGCATAACCTGTTAAGTGTTAGTCAAATGTGTGGTTCGTGATCTTGATACAGGTAAAATCATTATAAAAGGAAAAAGAAATCCAAGCAACCTGTATGTACTAAACGGCATAGATCAATGTTATTTGAGCAAGTCTTCAGAAAATTGGCTATGGCATAGAAGGATGGGGCATCTGAGTTTCTCTCAAATCAACAAAGCAAGCAGACTTCAAGCTGTTCGTGATCTTCCCAAGGTCAATCTTCCGGAAAGTACCATATGCAAATCTTGTCAATTTGGTAAGCAGACCAGAGTTCGATTTAATGCCAAAGAAGGATCATCAAGTAAGCCTCTTGAACTCATTCATACTGATATCTGTGGACCTATGAGGAAAAAGTCATTACGTGGGGAAGAATATTATATCTTATTTATTGATGACTACTCTAGAATGTGTTGGATCGGGTTCATTAAACACAAAGATCAAGCACTTGAAAAATTTCAAAGCTTCAAAGCATTGGCAGAAAATGAATTAGATCTAAAAATCAAGTGTCTTAGATCTGATCGAGGAGGAGAATATTCATCAAATGAATTCTTTGATTTTTGTGAACAACATGGCATTAAAAGACAGTTCTCTGTAGCAGGCACTCCACA
The DNA here is from genome assembly GCA_034641835.2 of Pinus albicaulis. Taxonomy (NCBI): domain Eukaryota; kingdom Viridiplantae; phylum Streptophyta; class Pinopsida; order Pinales; family Pinaceae; genus Pinus; species Pinus albicaulis. The sequence continues at coordinate 515,101,493 of CM076579.1, read as the reverse complement.
ACAAAATGGTGTAGCGGAAAGAATGAATAGAAAAATTGTTCAAATGGCTAGAGCTATGCTTGCTGATTCTGACGTTCCTGACATGTTCTGGAGTGAAGCAGCACATACAGCAGTTAACATTCTCAATAAGGCTCATGTTCGGGTAAATAGTGACAAAACTCCATATGAACTCTAGTATGGCAATTCTCCCACTGTGAGGCATTTTAAGGTTTTGGAAGTAAATGCTTTATCAAAAATAATGATGAAAAGCTTGGAAAATTTGAACCTAGATCAGATGAAGGGATATTTCTTGGTTACTCATCGTCAAGCAAAGCATTCACATGTTACAATAAAAGGCTTCGAAAGGTTGTTGAATGTATTGATGTTGTTATTGATGAGTCTCCTGCAGCTCCTAAAGAAGAAAAACAAACAACAAAAGAAGATGATAGCGACATATGGCCTTCTACATCAGATAACAATGATATAGACAGTGGATCCAATGAAGAACCTGAAGATGATCTATCTGAAAAAGCTCCATCCAGATATGTTCAAAAGAATCATCCTGAATCTCAAATTTTGGGTGACAAGGAATCTGGTGTACGAACAAGGAGAACTCTTGTAGGAACTTCTAATCATTTGGCACTCATATCCACAATTGAACCACACAATGTCAATGAAGCTAGCAAATATGAATGTTGGAAGCAAGCCATGGATGAAGAACTTGTTCAAATTGAAAAGAATGACACTTGGGATTTGGTTCCAAGACCTCATGATAAAAATGTCATTGGAACTAAATGGATTTTCGAGAACAAGTTAAATGAGAATGGGGATGTTGTAAGAAACAAAGCTAGACTGGTTTGCAAAGGGTATACTCAACAAGAAGGTATAGACTTTGAAGAAACTTTTGCTCCTGTAGCTAGACTTGAAGCCATAAGAATGTTTCTTGCTTTTCAAGTTATCAACAAATCAAAGTTTATCAAATGGATGTTAAATCTGCCTTTCTTAATGGTGATCTAGAAGAAGAAGTATATATAGAACAACCGGAAGGATTCATTTTGGGAAATGATGCAAATCTTGTTTGTAGACTTAAAAAGGCTCTATATGGTCTCAAACAAGCTCCAAGAGCTTGGTATTATCGTCTTGACAAATATCTTCATCAGCAAGGTTTTTCAAAAGGATCTGCTGATAGTAACTTGTACACAAAAATTGAAAATGATAAACTATTGATTGTGGTTGTATATGTTGATGACATCATTTTTGGGAGCAACGAAGAATCTTTGAGTCAAAAATTTGCTTCTGTCATGCAGCAAGAATTTGAAATGTCTTTACTTGGGGAACTAATATTCTTTCTTGGCTTGCAAGTGCACCAAACGGCAAATGGTATTTTTTTATCTCAAGAAAAATATCTTAAGCAAATTCTGAAGAAGTATGGCATGGAAGAATGCAAACCTGTAAGTACACCAATGATAACTGGATGCAGTCTCAGTTCTAATGATGATTCTCCCACAGTGAATCAACCAGAGTATAGATCGATGATAAGAAGTTTACTTTATCTCACTGGGACTAGACCTGACATTATGCATGCTGTTGGGATTGTTGGACGATTCCAAGCTAATCCAAAAGAGTCTCATCTTCAGGCTGTTAAAAGAATATTCAAATATCTTCAAGGAACTCAAGACTTTGGTCTATGGTATCAAAAGAATGCTGATCTTACTCTTCATGCTTACACTGATGCAGATTGGGCTGGAAGTGTTGATGATCGGAAAAGCACTAGTGGTGGTGCATTCTACATGGGGCCCCGGTTAGTTTCTTGGTTCAGCAAGAAGCAAAATTCTATTGCCTTATCAACAGCTGAAGCAGAGTATGTAGCTGCCGCATCTTGTTGCACTCAACTCCTTTGGATGATGCAAACCTTACAAGATTTTCAAATCAAATGTACTCCTCCTGTCCCCATCAAGTGTGAAAATACAAGTGCCATCAGTATTTCAAAAAATCCGGTTATGCATTCAAAGACCAAGCACATTCCCATCAAGTATCACTTCTTACGTGAACAAGTGCTTGAGCAAACGGTGAAGTTGGAGTATGTTCCCTCCAAAGAACAAGTTGCTGATATTTTTACCAAACCTCTGCCCAGGGAAGCGTTCGAGTATCTAAGACAGAAGCTGGGAGTATTCTCTGCCAGTCAAAAGAACAAATCTGCATAAATTTAGAATATGGCTTGGGATACGCGGGTTTCCTGAAACACAGTCGCGTATATACGCTAGTTCCTGCAAAGAAAACCACGTATGACTGATTGCTGACAATTTTTGGTTGGTTCAGCTCTCTTCAGCACAGCTGCAGTGCTGTTTGGTATCTCTGATACTGTTTGGTATCTCTGGTGGTGTTCCAGTTCTCATAATTCTATTTCTAATGTTTTGATGAAGATGCCTTGATGATTTTTTGGTGGAAGTTTTCAGGATGCACAAACTAAGGGGGAGCCTTAGTCATTTGGAAAGATTGCTTGGTTGCACAGATTCAGGGGGAGCATTAGCTTTGCTGAGTATAATGCAATGTTGGCATTATGATGGTTCTGAAATATGTTCTCTTTCTTAAGGACTTTCTGGTGTTGGTCTTAAATGGTCATCTTTGTAATTTGTTGAAAAAGTCTTGTTGAGACCCATGATGTAAAATTGTAATATTCAGTCATGTAAGGACTTGTCAAATTTGTAAACCCACTTGGTTGGGTAGCTGAGTTGAATTGTGTAAACCCACTTGGTAGGGTACTTGAGTCTTATATGTAAATCCCCTTGGATGAATCTTTGATGTAAGTATGAGTCATTGGTGATAGGAATGTCATAGAGTCATGTACTTCTTTGAAAAATATGTTTGAAGACTCAGCATGAACTCAGGGGGAGCTTGGTCACTTCAGTATACATCTGATCTGCAGAACGCTTCTTCTACATGAGGAGAAAAGGGGGAGAGTATGTTGGTGTTGATCCGCCCTTTGCCCTTGATGTCAAAGGGGGAGAGTGACATGGTGTTTGAATGAAGAGAAAGAATGGTGTCAAATATTGTCTTAAATATGTTGTGGTAACCAAACACCATCATGGTTGCCATAAAGTCCAAAGGGGGAGATTGTTGGAAATATGATGTAGAGTGTTGTCCTTGATGGCAACCCACTGAATGAAGATGAAGACATGCGACTGTTGACATGTGTTGTCCTTGATGGCAATCCACCTGATGAAGTTATTCTTGACTTGATGGACTTGGTAAATGATGTAAATCTGATGTGATATGATGTTTGTTGATGATATGATGTTGAGTGTTGTACTTGAAAGGCAACCCTCTTGATGAAGATGATGACAACTTACTTGATGAAGTATGTTCCTGATGAAGAAAAGATGATGTATCTACAGTATGTACAAAAGGCAATGAAGAAAGGAATTCAGAATGTGCTCAAAATATGATGAAAAGAGTATGTCTCTTTGTATACGCGGATTTGCCTAAGGGAAGTCGCGTATGCACGCGGAAAAGAACGTGCCAAGTCGCGTATGGGCTAAAGCACTCAAAAAGTGCAAAACCAAGGGTAACCACCATGGTATTGACCCATTGTATTGGGTAATGATCCGCCTAATTGACCCCGTCCAGGTAGTTTTGGGCTTATGGTATTGTTTTGGTCCATGGTATTAAAAAAGGGGGCTCATGGTATTGAAAAGGGTAAACCTATATAAGGAGAAGAAATTCATTGTGCAAATCACATGTGTGGGTGCAAGATGTCTGAGCTTGAATGAATACTTCTCTCTGAAGTATATCTGAATGGAAAGGGTTACACTTGAATGATAAATCTGAATGTATGATGCACCAATGATGAAGAAGGGGATCTAGATTTGAATTGCTCTTGTATTTGCTAGATCTGATTATGGAAGGCTTAGATCTGTGATGAGGCGAGCATCTAGGCGAACATCTGTCTGAAGCAAAAGGGTAGATCTGAACTGAATATCTGATCTGATGAAGTATGCTACTCTGTAATGATTGAAGATCTATACGCTACTTCGTCGCGGAGGAAGCGCGTATATACGCGGCTTCAGCGAAGAGAAAGCGCGTATGCGCAATAAAATATACACTGAGGTATACGCTGGTTTGTGTGGACGGAAGCGCGTATATACGCGACATCAGTGAAGTGAAAGCGCGTATGAAAACTAGGGTTTGCTGAAGCAAAGGGTATGAAATATCTGATCTGTTCTGCTGTGTTTCTGCTATCTTATCTGTGTTGTTAAGTATCTGTTGGTAATGTATGTTTGTGCTTAAAAGTTTGGAAAGGGTCCAGTCTGGAAATATGATGAAATGTGGCCTGCAAGTGGTGTTCTATTGAAGTTGTTGGATCCAGTGTGAAAATTGATGAAACGTGGTCCAAGGTGGTGCTGAGGGTTGTAGCCTTCAGTCAGGGGGTTGTAGCTCCCTTCCAGGTGAGGCTGGTAAACGAGATCGGGGGTCGTGTAGCTCCCTTCCAGGAGAGGCTGGTAAACGAGTCAGGGGGTTGGAGCTCTCTTCCAGGAGAGGCTGGTAAACGAGCGCAGGTGGGTGCCTGCGTGCTGGTCAAGTCTGCGCCAGCACATTTGTTGTAAGATGTTTTCTCTATAATAAAATATTGAAGGCTGAGCAACTGCAGCGGTGGTTTTCTCCCGATTTGGGTTTCCACCTAAAAATCCCGGTGTTCATGTGTGATGCTTTGTGTGATGGTTTATTCTGTTCTTACTGCACATATTTACTGTTTATTGAACATCTGATGAATGAATGATGGAATAATATAAGTGAAGATTTAATGACAGATCTAGATCTCTGTGTATACGCTAGTTTCATAAAGGGGATCCGCGTATATACACTAGTTTACTGAAGGAAAGTAGCGTATGGGTTTTAAGGAATGAAAAAGTAAAAAAGTTTTGAATATACAGTAAATACTGATTCACCCCCCCCTCTCAGTATTTTTCCCAACAGTCAGTTCCTCAGAAATTAGCTTTTCATCATTCTTCTATAGTGAAGTTTCAGGCTTGTTTTCAACAATTATATTAGTTTTCTTTCTTCTTCTTCTCCTGACATTATCTTCCTTGGGTGGTGACTCTGGTGGTTATTGAAAATGATTCCTAACAAGGAAATCCTCCCAAGTGTCCCCTATGCTCCTTAAGTGAAACTCAATCAATATTTTCACCAAAACATGATGATGCATGGTGGTCTCTATGAATATCATTCTCCTTTGTACATTTGAGGCCATCCTTCTTAAACTATTGAGCAGAAAGAAAGAAAGGTTGATTTTACCATTTTCTAGAAAATTCATTAATAAACAGATATGGTAAACATACATGGTTCCAAATATTCCTTCACAAGTTATGAATTTCTATAAAATCAAGAGCATATTTCTCCATTTTCTTTTAAGAGTTGTACTGGGGATTCCTTTTCTAAAAACTGAGACATCCATACCTGGGTTTTTGAGTATCACCTTCCATGATTCACTATGGAATTATTTGTTCTTGAACCATCTTTCTCCATGCCTTGGAATTTTTTTAGCCATTTAAGAATGACTCTATCACTACAAATTTAATGTCCCCAATTTCTACTTCGGTTCCATCAAAAGACCGGGCAAAGGATTTTGTAATTTCCTTATGAAAACCATTGAATTTTTATATGAACCTCAACCATCCAGCTTGCTGTAGCAATTCTTTGACATGTGGGTATCCTTCCATGTATTTTACCCCCACTGGTTCTGATCTGACAATCAACCCCATCCTTCTTCTTATGCAGAGTACTTTCAACCTTCAGAATTACCCCTCTGTTTTATGGAAATGAAATAGCTGCAGAATTGATGGAGATGAATTGGTTGTGGAATCAATGGAGATGAATGAGCTATGAATATGATGGAGGGTTATGGAGAGTTGTAGGAAATAAATAGGTGGTAAGGTCATGGAGAGACGTAGACAAGTATGTCAAGTCATGATCATGATCATTAGTCATCAATCAAGGGTATTAATGATGGACCATTATGCAACTTTGTACGAGGGATATGGTTGATATATAGCATGATGAGGATTGTAATCAATTCGAATAATGAGTTTTCAAGGAAAATATGAATGTTCATATTATACATGTTTCATGTTTTTAACTTTGCTATTAAAAATAATTTTTTACAATTTACCTCATAACTTAACCTTTTTGTTTGTTGTTTTCTTGATATTGATCCTTAGGTACTCTTTTGTAGCATGGTGGTCTTCAAACATAATCCTTTAGTCCCTTGCAATCATCATGTCAGAATAGTTGAAGTGGTTGCAGAATCAAATTAACTACAGAATAGAATCAGCTGCAGAATGTACTCAGCTGCAGAATGTGTCTCCTTTTTTTTTAAGTATGAAACATGAATATGAAATGGAATGAGTGAAAAATATGGAATGAAATTGAAATATGACTTATGGAATGAATGTGAAAATGAAAGTGAAATTAAATGGAATGAAACTGTGAAAGTGACAGTGGAGTGTGATCGAATGAAACTGAAAAATGAAAATAAAGTGTGAAAAATGAATTTGCAGATTATGGACTGCAAATACGAATGTAGTTTTATGTCACTAATTATTACACAAAATAAAATGGAAGATATAAGGTGTCAGAAGTCTCTGATTTTCACCCTGTATTTTCTACATAATTATGCCAATCATTGATTGGTTTTCAATATTTTTTTTTCAATATATATATATATATATATATATATATATATATATATATATATATATATATATATATATATATATATATTTTATTTTTATTTTCTAAAATGTAGGAAAAATAAAAGCTACATTTGTGAAGAAGAAGAATTCTTCTTCACTAACTCCATATCAATATTATCTTGAAATTTCTTGAAAAACTCTTCTTTTGAAAGTGGTTTATGATATACTTTCAACCGATGACCATTCACAAGAAGAGGTACCTTTTATTCATCTATTATCATGATCTTCACTACTCCATTATCAAAGACTTTTTCAATCTCATATGGCCCAAGCCAATGAGTCTGAAACTTTCCTTGAAAATCCTTGAATTTTGAATCGAACAAAAGTGTCCAATCCCTTACTTGAAACTTTTTCTCTTTGATATAATTTTCATGCCATTTAGTCCTTTGTTATTGGACTATACTGGTTCTTTGAACTTCATCTTACCTGGTTTCATCTAGTTCATTGAGTTGCTCCAATCTATGCTCATGTGCTTCTGATAAACCAAGTCCCAATTGGATTGCCATCTTGAAGGTTGTGATCTGAAACTCTATAGGGAACATGACTTGCTTCCCATAAACAATTTCATAGGGATTATGCCCTGTTTTGTTCCTCCATGTAGTTCTATAGGCCCATAAGGCTTCAAGAAGCCTATCTACCCAATCTCTTTTGTGTAGATGAACAACCTTAGTGAAAATTCCTTCAATCACTTTATTGGTAGATTCAACTTGACCATTTGCTTATGGATGATAGGGAGTAGACTTTATGTGCTTGATCTTGTAATATTCCACGAGCCTTTTCACCACCTTTGATGTAAATTGAGTGCCCTGATTTGTTACAATTTCTCTTGGAACACCAAAACGAGTGAAGATATCCTCAAAAAGAAAATTAACTACAGACCCTTCATTAGAAAAACGTAATTCTTTAGCCTCTACCCATTTAGTGACACAATCAGTGCATACCAAAATATATTTCTTTTGTTTATATGGAGGATTGATAGGTCCGAAAAAATCTAAGGCCCATTTTTCAAAAGGTTCAATGAGTACCTGAGGTTGTAATGGAATTTCATTTGAAAGAGTAGGTCTCCCTACCCTTTGGCAACTGTCGCACCTTTTGACATATTCTTTGGCATATTTGAAGATGGATGGCCAATAATATCCTAAATGAAGGATTTTATATGTTGTCCTTTTGTCAGAAAAATTTCCACCACAAGGTTCATCATGACATGCTTTAATAATTTCAGGCATTTCATCTTCTCGAACACATCTTCTGATAATGAGATATGGACCTGTCTTATACAATTCATTATTAATCCATGAGTATCTTGCACTTAATTGAATGATTTTTATTTTCCCTCTAGAAAGAAAATGTGAAGGTAATTTTCCTGTAACTAAGTAATTGGAAATATCTAAAAACCAAGGGGTCTGAGTAGTCACTGCAAAAAGATATTCATCAGGAAATTTATCTTAAACTGGAGTGTCATCTTTAATATTTTGAATTCTAGACAGGAAATCAACAATTGCGTTTTGTTTTCCAGGCCTGTCTAGAACAGTAATGTTGAATTCTTGCAAGAGAAATCACCATATTGTAACTCTTCCATTAGCAATAAATTTATTCATTAAATACCTAATTGCAGAGTGATCTGTATGGACAAAGGTTTCATAGCCTGTTATGTAATGTTTGAATTTGTTGATAGCATGAACAACAGCTAAGAATTCCTTTTCAGTTATAGTGTAATTCAACTCTGTGGGAGTCAAATTCTTAATTTTGTAATAGATGGCATAGGGGATCAAGTATTTTTGTCTTAACATAGCTCCTAGAGTTGTGTCTGAAGCATTTGTTGAAATGTGAAAAGGTAGTTTCCAGTTTGGCCCTCTTAAGATGGGTGCTTCAAACATTTTTTCTTTTAAAGTTTCAAATGCTAACTGGCAATCAAAATTACAACTAAATTCAAAATATTTGGTAAGTAGTTTGAAGAGTGGGGATGTTATTTTGGTGAAATTTTCTATAAATCTTCTATAATACCCTGTAAATCCAAGAAAACTTCTAACATCCTTTTGGAAACTTGGAATTGATAACTTGGAGATCACTTCAACTTTATATTTATTGACTTTAATTTCATCTCCTGAAATGTGATGTCCTAAAAAAATCCCTTCAGTAAACATCATAAAACATTTTCATGACTTAGTGAGAGGTTTTCTTCCTTACATATTTTAAGAACCTTTTCCAAATTTTCTAAAGCTTCTTCAAATTTATCACCATAAACTGTAAATTCATCCATATACACCTCTACATAATAATGTATTAGATCAAAAAAAAATCCTAGTACTACCCTTTGTAATGTTGTAGGTGCATTGCACAATCCAAAATGAAGTACTTGGTAGGCATAAGTCCACCATGGATAGGTGAATGTGGTTTTATCTTGATCTTCAGGTGCAACCTGAATTTCATTGTAACCACTGAAACCATCTAGGAATGAGAAATACTTATTACCTGCTAATGTATCTAAAACTTGATCTATAAAGGGCAAAGGAAAACAATATTTTAGGGTAGCTTTATTCAATTCTTGATAATCAATGCATACCCTCCATTTACCATTCTTTTTGGGTACAATCACCAAAGGGGAAACCCACTGATTGTCTGAAATTGGATAGATGAAGTTTACATTTAACAACTTTTGAAACTCCTCTTTCACAATCTCCCTAAGATTTGGATTCATCCTTCTTTGAGGTTGTCTGATAGGTTTGCAATTTTCCTCAATGTAAATGTGATGTATACAATTCTTAGGACTAATTCCTTTCATGTCAGTGTATTCCCATGCATACGCAGATGAATTTTTTTGTTATGTTTTGATTAACTTTTCCTGTTGTAATTTCTCCAAGTTATTGTTTATGTTCAAGGTTTTCCCTGGAAATATTTAAACTGTAGAGCTACCAAATTCTTCCATAGAGTAAAGAGACATCTGCCTAGATGAAAAATATTCAATATTGGATTTTTCTTAAAATTGAGCATGTTCATATTATAGAGATGATTCATAATTTTATATTGTATTTAAGATTTGGCTATCTTCACTAATATTTGAAATAGTAAAGAGAGGCTCTATATATTTTTCATCATCAATCCATTCTAAGTCATATATCTCTATGATTGTTCTTACTGGAGGATACAGAGTGAATTTCTTAGTTTAATTACCATCAGAAATATATATGTCAACAGATCTACAACTAATGAAAGCATCAGCTGTAGCCAACCAAGGTCTTCCTAGTATGGGTGGGTGTCCTCCTAGATTGTTCTTAGGGGGTTAAAATCATAAAATCAACAGGGTACTCCCAAGAATCTAAAGACACTGAAATATCTTCTAACACACCATATAGTTTGATTACAGATCTATCTGCTAATTGCAATAATGTAGGTGTATAAAGAAGATTAGGAATCTTGAGTTGTTCCATGGTCTGTTTGCTCATGATGTTTATTAATGCTCCTAAATCAATCAATGTATTTGGAATTTCAACCCCATTGATATGTGTTTTTACAACTGGACTTCCAAGATCTAAATATTTTTGAATGGCAATTTTTCCCATCATTATGTCTTCTATTTTTCCTACAAGCTAGATTCTTTTTATTTCTTTTGTTTTTCTTCTCGGTTTCTTCATACTCAACTCCTTTATTGTTTTAGCTAAAATTGGAATTTCCTTGATGGCTTGTAAAAAATGGATTTTGATGCAAATATTTTTCAATTCATCTAGGAAATCATAATTTAGCAACATAATATGCTTTTCTACTCCTCTATCAATTTGTAATATTTCAGGAAAAGGAGGTGTAGAAGTAGATACTGATGGTTGCTCTATAATAGGAGTTGAATTTACTGGTTGTTTTTGTTTTATATTTTCAAAAAATTGGTTTTGAAGAGCTACCCCTTCTTCAAAAAATTTATTGGTCTATAGAGAATCTTCCTCAAAATTGTCTTGTTCTTGAAAGACTACAAAAGGATTTTTCCTTTCTAATATCCTACCAGATCTTAGTTGGCCATGATTAAGACCTAGAGGAGTAATCATGTAGGTTGGAAATTGTTGTCCTTCTATCATATAAGTATTCTGAAGAATTTTTATTTTTGGGGTTTGGTAATGGTTGGGCAGGTAACTAATTTGGTCTTTGAGGGAATGGTAGTGAAAGTTGTGGATTTTGGTTTTGGTTTTAGATTTGGGGTTGTTGACTTTGTTGAGGAATTTGTTGGGGGGGATAATTTGGATATGATGGAGGATATTGATAGTACTAAGAGAATATTCCATATGGATTTTTCATTCCTTGATCCCATGGTTGAGTTTGAGATTGATATTGAGGCCAAGGTTACTGCCAAGAATTCAAATTTGGTGGGGCCTGAGTATACATTTGGTTGTTAAACCCATGAGTTTGTGGCCCCTACCATGGTTTTCTAGAAACAAAGCAAAGAGACTCTGTTGGATTTGATGTTCTTTCTTCTTGAAAAACATCCTCAAGACCAGTAATCGAAGGACAATTCTTAGTCTCATGACTTTCAGAACAAATCATACAGGTTTCTATGACTTTTGCTTCAAGAGAACATTCCCTCAAAGCATGTTTCTTTCTGCATTTTGGACAGAAAATAGCTAAAGCATCAGTCTCGTCTTTCTTCTTGTTTTGTAACTTAAGGGTGTCTATCTTCCCTAAAATGTCTTTTTTGAACTCATCAAGCATGTTTCCAATTTTTGCCCTACTCATTGTTCCAGTTGCAGATTTATTTACCCTAGCAAGAGCAGGATCTCTTGGTCCTTTCCAATTTTTTTATTTTCCTCTTGAGAGATTAATACATAGTGCCCCAATATCAGGTAATGGAAGTTGAGATATGTCCCCCTTTCCCATAATTTTAAGTATGTCTATCCATTCATCTCTAATTGTTTTCAACAAAAGAGCTTTTAGAGTGTCTTGATCTAGATGTTCCATTTTTTCTCTTTTTATATTATAGTTGAATATTTCAAGTAAATCCTACAAATCTTCATCCTCTTTTCGCATCATATTAAACACATCCTCCTTGTGATTAATAGGTATACTATAATCCAAATACCTTTCTAGAAATTCTCTCTTCATATCATTCCATGTCCTAATAGACCTAGTGATTAGACTCATGAGCCATTTTAGAGCTGTTCCTTTCAATGTTGAAGGAAACAATTTGAGTTTTTTAGCATCTTGTAAATAATCATAAGTTCTGCACAAGACTTAAAATTCAAGTAAAAAGGTTTCAGGGTCTTCACTTTTTAATCCATGAAAGTTTGGGAGGACAGAAGGTGAGATATTTTTCATAGTAGCATTTTTCTCTTCATCTATTATAGGGAATCCAAAAGAACTCTCAATTCCTCTAGTTCCTTTACCTCTACCTCCTTCTGAATTTCCTCTACCTCTTCCTCTATCTCCTCCTCTACCTTTGCCTCTTCCAAATAGTACATTTTCTCCATTAAATATTTCTCCTTCTCCCTCTCCTCCTTCTTCTCCTCTTCCTACCATGATAGATTCTTCAGAGCTGATATAAGATTCAACCTTCAATGATAACTACTCCTTTTGTTCCTCTATCAATGGTATGTTGAAGAAAGGTTCTTATTCTTCCTCTCCACTAGGGATTTCTAACTCTTTAGCTAGAATTTTTTCCCCTTTAGAAGTGAAAAATGTTACTCCTTCTTTTGGAGTCCTAGGATCTTCTTTCTTTAAGATTGCCTTAATGGATGAAGTAGGAGATCCTCCTAACTGGATATCTAATCTTAGAACTTCTAGAAGTCTATGGCTAGTAAAATATGGAATATGAGTTTGAGATGGAGGTGTACTACTTCTTGGTCTTGGTGGAGTGAGTGGTGTTGTAGGGATTAAACTCCTGCCTCTAGCTATGATCTTCCCCTAGAGTCTCTTTCTCTATGCATATAATTTTTTTTTTTTAATGTAAGAAATAAGGCTACCTAATTACACTTTCCCAGCAACGATGCCAAATTTTTTATTCAATTTAGTGTCCTAAATTTTTTTCATTAATTATCAATCCGAGGTTTGTAAATTGATGAAGTGTGGTGCACTATATGTGCTTAAGCAACCTATTCCTTACTTTGTTGTTTTGTATTTTATGTTGATTTTTGGGGGGTTTTTGTTCTTTGAGATCTAATAATGGTTAATCCAAAACTATGGAAAGATTTAAGTGAATCTAAATGAATTTCAGAAGGAATAAAAGGAAGTGTTCCAAAACTAATCTTATTTTCATAAAAACAAAACAAAAATTGAGGGCTAATTAAGACCTTTTTTATAATAAAAAAACATCTATCTAATCTTTTTATCAGTCCTAATCCATGGATCTATTTCTAAAACTAAGATTGAGAATTACAATGTCTATCTTAAATGAAAGTAGAAAATGAAACAACTATTGTACCTCTGGTTACTTCAACATTCAATTATTAGGCATGACCTTATTGAGATGGAGTTTAGTAACTTCTTGTACTTTAGCTTGCTAAGATCCTAGAACAGAAAGCAAAGAATGCAATGAAAAAATATAAGGTATGTTTAGTTACTTCAAATATTCAATTGTGAAGAGTGATCTTCTTGAGATAGTGTTAGGTAACTAATTACACATGTTCGAACTAGAAAACTAAGTAAAATCTGCAGAAAGATAACTCAGAAATTGCATTCATTAATCATTCAACCTTTCCATTTTGAAACATGATCAGATCAATCTATTTTAGGATGATTTTTAGGAATATTAGTGTTTTCAATTAAGTGAGGGTCTTGAAAGTAAAAGCATGTAAAATTTAACTAAAATCAACTAATGTATAATTGACTTTTCTGCAGCATTCAAATGTAAAGTGTTTAACCTCTTGAGATGCTTTTAAGAGAAATAAATTATGCCTTAGTCATTGGAAAGAAAATGAAAATGAGAAAGATAAATTCAACCACTATATGTGTGATGTATTTAACCATTTAGTGTAGGATTAACATATTGAATACTTTTGGAATATCGGGACAATTGATAAGGAAGTGGCCACCCTTACAAAGCCTGCAAGGGTATTTGGGTTTACGATGCATGTTGGAGGTTTCCTCAACACTATTAACATTTAAAACCATGGTTGGTTGGTTGAATTCTTTCTTATCTTGCTTCTTCTTCTTCTTCTTCTTCTTCTTCCCTTTCTTCTTCTTCCTAGCCACCTGGTTACCAGCGTCAAGGTTTTTACCAAGCGAAGAGGAAGAAATGGAGGAATAAATATTAGGCGAAGAAGGTAAAGGGTCAACGGAAGGTTGGTGATGTTGATATGGTGAACTCTGTTGAGGTGAAGCATCCGGTTGAGGTGGAACAATTGGAATATTCGGGGCCAACGAAGTTGAAAATAACCATATCAGTAAACCTATTGTAAATCCAGGTAATGACAAAGTAGCCATATAAGGAGGACCAACATTTCCAAAGCAAGGAAATGTACTAGGATTCTTGTTAAGAGGGGTTCCTTGGTTAGTAAATTCTGGAATAGTTGCCATTATATTCAACTTCAGTGAATTTTGTTAACAATTTAAAACTAAAATTAACAATTCACAATTCACACCTAACAATTAAAATTCACAATTCACACCTATGGTCTCTAAAAGTAAAAACAAACAAATTAACACACACTATCAAATCTAGGAGTCAAACCACACACAAACAGTAGATTCCTGCACTAAAAACACTAGTTGGTGATGAAATCCAACATATTATAATTTTAATGCAGAAATGGCGGTTGGAACAGTTACCCCGGCAACCTGCTTAATGAAACAAACTGGCACAAGTTTCTTCACAAAACCATCTCAAGTGAAGAGAACCCCCCAGAGAGTCCAAGAGAGTCTAGTCGATGTCTGCTCTAGGTACAGTGAGATCTTTCCTTCACCGTCACCTTAGGAAATAATCTTAAGTTTATGGACACTAAGGTTACCAACAACAAAAAATACAACTAGGGGAACAATCTATGATCCGATTCTACGTGCAAGCGCAGAGTAACAAAGCTCAATCCCCTTGAAGGCTCCTCGACATGGTCAATCCAAGGTTTACCAACAAGTGACCCCAAGCTCCTCGACAATGGTTAATCCGAGGTTTACCGTTTGTAATGCGCACAGATATTTTATCCTCCCCGATGAAATAGAATTGATTGTCTCAAAGGTTTAGACATGATCTTGTGATTAGCTCCTTTTAGAGAAGCTTCCCAGATTGTACCAATTACAATTGGATTTATTTCCTACCACAAGATTTATCTACTTGTTTGTTTTAGTTGCTTTGGAAAGTTAACTACAACCTATTCCAAAGCACTAATCCTGAGCTAGATTGGTGGAAAGAGCCCTAAAAATGTAAAAATTACTAGATGAATTTCAATTAAGCGTTGTGTTATTTAGGCTGTTATTACTCAAAAGGGTAAATGGATATGAAACCAATGGTGTTATGACCCGACCCAAAACTGAATGTAATCGAATATGATAATGTAATCTTTTCAATTCGATGAATCCTAACTAAAGTAAGGAGAGAGTTTCCATTCACTTCCAACAATGCAAAAAATTGATCACTAAGAGAAAATATCACAAATTCTCTAATGCACTAATTTCATCAAGAAAAACTAATGAAAATCAATTCCAAAACAATTTTTTTATTTTTGTGTTTTTAAAACAAGCATAAAAAAATGTAAATTCAAATCAAAGAAAACTTATCTAAATCTACGATTGATTTTTCAGAATGTAAACTATGCAGTTGTAATCTATGCACAATTCACTGACATTCTAAAAATGAGAATTCTAATTATGCAAATGTGATCTATGCAAGAGAATTATTAAAAACAAGATGATTCTAATGTAATCTAAGGACCAATCAAGTGCAAGTAAAGAAAATTGGGTGAGAGTTCCAAAGATAAAAAATAAAAACACTCAAAGGTGATTAACACTCATACACAATTTACACCCCCCCCCTCCCCCGAATGAGGGGGAATTTTTTTTTGCAAAAACAAAAGCAAAAAGATGAAAAATTGTGAAAAGACTGAGACAAACCTCCAAGTAATGACCAAAGGAAATCAAATTAAGAATTTCTCAAAAAAGAGACTCAAAACACCCAATTAACTTAATGGAGATTGATGAGATGAAAAATTTGCTGAAAGAAACTCATAAACAAGGCTTCTTGACAAAAAAATACAGATCTGGGTAGACGCTAAGAATCCTAAATTAAATATAAACTCAAACTGGAAGGAGAAATATAAGTTACCCAAGCTTGTACAAATCAATCAAAAATCAGAAAAAAGCATTTTCTTAAATCAAAACAAGTTCTTTCCCCAGCGGAGTCGCCAATTTGTTGGCCGGATAAATCGATCTTGCGGACAAGATCGATCTCCCTAGTGTCAGAAGACAATCTAGAAACAAACGAACAACTAAGTTTATCTTTCTCTAAATATATTAGTTTTACAAGTAAATTCTATAAAGGTGTCAATCCTACCTTAGATCCAAACACTTATTTTCAACCGTAGTTCTTCCGTCGCATCGGTAGTTCTTCCGTCGCAACAATAGTTCTTCCGTCGCTTGAAAGTGTCATATTCAAAGACCTGCAATCACAAAAAATCAAATATTAAATAGCACCTGTAATACAAATAATTATAAAACATACCTATCATAGTGATCAAGGAATCTAGGAAATAAACGATCAAATGACAGCTTATTGAAATAAAAAATCGAACGACAATTTATTGAGAAAAACAAACTTGATTGTATTAACTTTGAAATAATAGAATAACCTTACAACCTTAGCCTTGATGTTGAACAGGCCTTCCCAGGGTCCGAAGCAGGAGTTTCCTCTACTTTGATAAGCCTTGCACTCTTCCTCCAGGAGCACATAGAGGTATGTGATATTTCCTCACAAAATCTTAGTAGAAAGGAGTCTAAATCTCAACATCACTTCACCTCAATCACACACTAAAGCTTGAACTCCCCTTGAGGCTACCCAATGCCTCTTTTTATACTGCAGATGAGGAGGTTAGGGTTCCACCTATGAAGGGATAGAATCCTCCTTCAAAGGGATAGGCTCCTCACATCAAGGGGTTAGCTCCTTAAGGTGTGAGATGCATGAACCTTACAAGAGCGTACTCACCCCCAAAAAATCTCATCCAGAAGCTTCTATAATTGACCAAAAATCATCTTTTTCACTTTACTTTCTCGCCCTTTTGACTTTGACAGGGGTACGCAGGCATTACACAGAGAAACTATGTTTTGGAACGTAGGTAAGCTTCACATTACCTGCGTACCCCAGACAGGAACATAGGTAAGCTTCACATTACCTGCGTACCCAGGGTTTTGGAGTTTTTAAGGTTTTTTCTCCTAATTTTAGGGCTTGAAATGAGGAGTAGAGGTTTTAAGACTTATAAAGGAGGTAAGTATGAGTGACAATGAGCTCATACAGTCAACAGAATGTCAAGGTGACAATTTTTAGTGCAACACTTAGCCTCTATCATTAGATTTTAGGTCTTTGGTCTTGTTGTCACCCAAAGTGTACACCAAGGGCCACAATGCTCAAGGAAAGGGTTGTCACTCTAATCCTTGCCCATTACATTCTAGCTATCTCCTAGGAAAGCTAAGAGGGGTAGTCCCTAAGGGGTGAAAGATGGATGATGAAGGAAAATTTGTTGGGAGCCAATGATCTCTAGGAGATGCACTAAGAATTATTTTATTAACATGGCTTAACTTAGATGAAAGCAAGATTGATTGTGCAATGCTTTTAGGATATTCAATTAGATTAGAAAATTTGGATTAAAGTTGTGAGATCGGTTCCTTTAATCACAATTCCCAAAGGATTGAAATTGTAGGATAAAATTTTTATCAAGTTACAAGATAACTAATGATTCTTGATGAACGATCAACTATTTTAGGATTTAATTTCAAAGTGAAGTTAGAGAATGGTTCTTCATTTTAGTCATCATTATTTTTTTTTGATATCAAAATATGACTAAGTAATGGTCCTAGATTTCTAAAAACAAAATTTGAGAAATATTGTGAGTTTTAGAAATCTCACTGCCTTCATTATCCTAAGTGTTACACAACAATTTGTCACCGTCCCTGCAATCCCCATCCCGCACATTGGAGGGTTCATTCCGTGACCTGTGGGCAGAGTTAAGACTTGAAAATAATTTCATTGCATCCCTCTGAAGATGAGCTTTAATTTCCCTGAAGACATCTCCCTACAAAAAACCCTAAAAATAGCTCTTTTTCCATTGGCGTGGTTCCATATTTCAGCCCTCGCGCCAAGAGGGAAAATCCTCCAAAGAGGGCGCGCCAATTGGCGCTCTGTCATAGAGCCGCACCCGTGCCAACCATATTAAGAGGTGTTTTTTAAAATAAGAGGCGGAAGTTTCATCCTAACAAATTCCTGGACTGATATCTATCTTGATTTGGGTGGTTTGGCTACGGATTTCCATAGAGAGGAAGTGGTTTTCCAGCTCTCTTGGAAGCTTCCTTGATGATAGGGCCAATCCCATAATTATAGGGATCCCAACTCCTCTTCCTCCTTCTATAAAAGCTTGCCCTTTTCCATTGCAAGCTAGTTCCAGAATCCCCAATTTCCCAAGAGCTTTCATGCTGCAAAAGCCTTCTTGATTCCCTTAAGGCCAAATCCAAGCAAGGAGACTATTGCCAAGTATCCGGAGAGAGAGGCTTGTCCCATCCTTGACAGGCTTTATCGAGACATGTTCTGCTGATGACTCGCCAAAGGAGAATTCGGTGTCGAAGCTTTGGTTGTATTCTTCTTTTTGACTCATTAATATTAAGCGACTATTGGTTATGGTTCCACTCTTGTTCTTGATCATGTTCATGAGTTATGTCCTCTTTGACTGACATATAGTTGTATATTCTAGGTTTTATGCTTGCGTTTGTGTTGTTTCTTGCATGTGCAGGTGTCCGATCATGGAGATCATGAGGATTGTGATCTGCCAGGGTGAAGGAACGAGAGCACCACCTCTTCTACAAACGACAGCGTTGGATTCTAGGTAAGCCTTACTCACAATTCGGTTTATTTACAATTAGGAACCTGCACTGTAGCGTGTTTGATTGTTGCTAGACCCGATCTGGGCTAGTAGGGATCGCCTCTGTCCGCAGAGGGGATTTAACTCCTCAACAATTTGGCGACTCCGTTGGGGATTCAGCTTGTTGTTTGATTTGTAAACTATAGACGGAGTCTGAAGCACAGCCAGATAGCCTTCAAAACGCTTTTGCTCTGCATTAGCGGAGTAGATCAACGCTGCTTCAGTCAATCTCCGGTTTGGTTTACAGACTGAACATCTTGGAGTTTTGTCTTCTCTTTCTGGTCAATTTCTTGGTCTTGCTTGCTTGGTCAGCTCTGTGGGCTGGATTTTTCCTGTTTGTTTGGCTTTGTTTTAGCCTTGTCATCACTTGTCTGTGTCTGAGATTGCTTGTTTTTATTTTTTCCATAGTAAACTCAGTTGGCGCGCTTTTCAGCGTAACATTCACACCCATTGGCGTAGGTTTCCTGTGTATCACCCACGCCATTGCCTTTCTAGTGCTAATTTCAAGCTCACAGTCACGCCAATCCTGTGAGCTATTAGGGTTTGCTATGTTTCATGCTTTCTGAGGCTGACTTGTGATTTTGATCTTCTTTTTTCGGCTGTTTGAGTGCACTGGAGCCTAGTTTGACTGGTTGTAACCTTCATCCTTTGGTTGTTTGCCTATTTCTTTCAATTTTTCATATGAGCCCTAGGGCATCTAGGTGCCTTTATGAGTCGAGCCTCCCTTGGGAGTTTTTTGTTTTTCGTTCGTTCAGTCGACTTTGGAATTGCTTCCTTGCATTCGTTTGACAGTTGTCTATCATTTTGTTGCATTTTTGAGTGACTGATTTCATTTTCATTCGAATTTCGATTTGCTTCATTTTGGGCCTAGATCACATGGCTCATTGGTGTCTTTGGGACTTTTCTTGGTTTTGAGAGACTTTTGGTCGATTTGAGATCTGATTGTTTGTGACATTGAGTGAAATTTTCTTTTTTTGCTCTCTTATTATCATTTCTCGAATTGCTTTTCATTTGTTTTCAGTTTGTTTAGTACATCTAGCTATCAAACATTGAAAATAAAAAAAAATCTCCTTTGCTTTTGGTTGATTAGTGCAAATTGAAATCTTTTCGGTTTTACTAGTGATTAGTGAATTTGAAAGAAAAAATTTTAGTTTCATTAGTTGCATTAGAGATATCATTGATTGTCTTCTGATCATTTTGTTTGTGTAAAAAGATCTCAACTTTTCTGTAGCTAGTTTTCATCGAACGAAATGACATACTGTGGCATGTAGTTTTGCATTTAGGAGATTTTTGAGACAGCACATTCGTTAGGGCCTGAAAACTGAAACATAATTGAAGATCAACTTTAAAATCTACTCAATTTACACTAAGGCAGCATTGAAATCTAATGAAACAAATTTAGAGTTCTAGGCTAGAGACGTGTTCTGATGTCTTAAAACCTAGTAGTTGTCGTTCGCCTCTTGGCTTTAGACAACACTAGTACGAACCTGTGCTCCCCATACCGTCACGTATATAAAGGGAGACCCCTCTAGGTTTCAATCCTTTATCCATAGGAAGCCGAGTCTGCCACCCTATACCCATGATACACCGGACACAGCATTCGAGGAGATTTCCTGCATGTATGGAAAGTCCTTGGTTGATTTCTCTTTCATTATTGAAACCAAGGTGTATATTGTAGTTCACGGTTATTTGGTACACCCTTTTGCCTAGTATTCCTGAGTAGTCATTTTGATCCTATCTGACTCTCTAAATTTGAAAGGATCACCAAGCGCTTGTCCTTTCACGCTTGTGTCAAATTTGAAAGAGATAGAGTCACCTTTTCAACCATTTCTCGACTCTTAAAACATGAAACGGTGAAGTTTCTTATTTTTCAATGTGGTAAAAATTAATCACCCACGATTACACGCCTTGTTAGACTTTGCTTGTTGACCGTTTGATCGTGTGTCTTGACTCTTTTTCAGCCCGTGTGTGTGTTTGATCTTTTTCTCTTGTCGTTTTCCATAGTGGCAGAACCCTCAGTTTCGTCTACTGGTAGTCCTTATACGGACAATTCATCAGAGGTTTCACAATCCTCTACTGAACCACAGCAACCCATTGTTTTCGAGTTTCCTGACGGGGGACCAGTTCTTTCTGAGCAACCCTTTGGGGGACCAGTTGAGTTCGATTGGCCCTTTTCGGACCCTGTGTCTGAATTGAGATTAGGAGCTGATTTCCTTTCTCTTACATCGGGTTCACCTTTTATTGCTGTTGTATTTCCTCCTAGTCCTCACCGTCTATTACGATATCTAGTGGCAGGCTCAACCATGAGTGATTCTGGTGAGGAAATCCCTACGTCTAGTGAAGACTATCAGCTCTTCCCACAAAGATTGTTTCCGGGAGACAACTCTGAAACAACTGTCATGTTAACGTCCAGTCCCTTATTACCACTGAGGTACAGGTCTTTGGGTCAGATCATTTCCGCCGCAGCCTCTATGGGAGTGTCAGCTCCTTCTCCAAGGTCAGCTGCTCCTTCACCGGGGGTGTCCCCTCAGACACCCGTTACTTCTGTACCCGTTCGACCCACTGTTTGTGTGGCCGCCTCTACACCCGTTGTCACGACACCCTCTGCTAGGGCTATGCCATCTCCTGAAGACATTTATTTAGCAACTGCTATACCAGAGAACATCTCTTTGGAGGAGTATCGGTTGTCCCTGCAACAGCCGAACCCCGAGGTTGGACCATCCTCCCAAGATCCCAACCGCTCTTACTTTTCACACTATGCACAGGATGGTACGCCCATGTATGCTTTTCCAGGTCAGTATGATGAGCATGGGGACATTTTGCATCTACGCGCTCCTGAGGCTTACCTCCATGCTCAAGGTTTACCTTATAACCAGGCTTATAACCCGCAAGGGCAACCTTCGGGCCAACCTGGCTATCCTTATGACCCACAGGGGCAGCCCGTGCAAGGCTACCCTGTGGGCCAACAAGGGCCATCGTATGGTCTGCAAGGACAGTATTACATCCCTTCCGGTCAACCTGTCCAGCCTCAGCTGGGGTACCAACCGGGACCGGTCTATGGTCCTGGGGGGCAAATCCAGCCTTCTCAACCGATGCAACCGCAGTATCATGTTGTTTCTAACGTTGCATATCAGTCGGGACCATCCTATGGTTCTGCTCCAGGTCAAACCGGTTACCAACAACAACCTGGTGTTCCACCTCCAGGCCAACCGGCCCATCCGGTACAACCTGGGGCTCCTTTACAGCCAGGTCAACCTGCGCAACCAACACCGCCTATTTATCCGGGTCAACCTGTTCATTTAGGGCATCCCTCTCAGCTGGGTCAACCTGTTCACTCAGGGCAGCTCGCTCGTTCCATTAACCCTGCCCGGCAGCCGATTCATTCGATGCCGCAACCAAATCAACAGCTGCGCCCTAGTTATCAGGCTCCGCAGGGTTCCACCTATCAGCAGCCGACTCATCCTCAGGGCGGTTATTATCCTCATGGTCAATCTCAACCGAATTATAATCAGCCCCGAGGCTCTCAGTATTATCCTCCTCCACCCGGTTCTACCTATACTCAGCAGCCAAATCCAAATGCTGCTTACACTTGGCCGACACATAATCAAGGTCCGTACTCTGGTTATCAAGCCCCACACACTGGTTACCAGCAGCCAAATCAGTCTGTTTATACGACCTATACCCCCTACGGTCAGAATCCTACAGGACAGAACCCATGGGGGCAAGGATATTCACAACCATTGTGGAGTACAGGTACCGGTCCTCATCCCGAGCCTGGCATGCTGGTTAATCCGCCAGTGCCGTTCCTGGCTACCTTGGAGTTGCCGAATGTTTCAAAATTGACCAATGATCTGATTTTACATAATCTGTATTGGCCTCCGGTTCCTACCAAGATACCAAGTGATTGCCCCAAGTTTGAGGGTAAAGCTGGAGAGGACCCCCAAGCGCATGTGATGACGTATCATCTTTGGTGTTCATCTAACTCTTGGGTCGATGATTCAATTCGTCTGCGCCTCTTCCAGTGCACTTTGACTGGAGCTGCTACTAAGTGGTACATCGAGTTATCCCATGGTATCTTCCAAGATTTCAATTCCTTAGCCATGGCTTTTCTCACGCACTTTCAGTTACGGGTTCGTTATGAAGCCGGGACACACCTCCTGACTTCTCTGAAGCAGGATAAAGCCACTCACATTTCTGATCACATTCATGAGTGGTAGCACCGTCGTAGACTAATCAAGTTTCATATACCTGATTAGATACTAACTCACTGGTTCACCACCTCCTTCATGAATAAAATCACCCAAGATATTGCGATGGGAGCGTGTGTGGTGGAGGAACAAGCCATTGCGCGTGCCCAATATCTGGATCTTGTATATTCTCAGTCTGGCATGCTTTACGATATCTTTTCTAATGCCCCACGGTCTGGAACCTCTAAGGCTCCACCTACCCCTGCAGTGGATGGTGTCATTGGTTCTGTATCTCATAATTCGAAGAAATCTTTGAATGGGAAGCAGAAGTCTAATTCTTCCAACAATACTCCTGCTAATCCTACCCCATCAGATTCTGGCAAAACCGCGGAGGTGAACGCCATTCAGGCCAATCCTATGGAGAAAGCCTCCAAAGCGAAAAAGAAGGGCAAAGGTAAATCCAAATCCGACGCCCCGAGGCCAGAATCCAAATCTCATACTGAGGATGGTTCTCAGCATAAATCGAAGTACCCCTACCTCATTTGTGAAGGAGACCATTATACTAAGGATTTTCCATGACGATCCAAGGTTAGTCAACTTCTCAAGGGCTCAAAAGGGACTTCGGCAGTTTTAAAAGAGCCATTCCCATCTCAGCAGACCCAGATGGTTGAACAACCATCACCATCTGCACCATTTAGGTCCCAAGTTTTTATGATGAATGGTGCTACACCTATCTCTGTCACTATGCATTCGAAGGATTACAATGAATCGCGGTAGGCACCCGGGAAGGCAGTTTCGGATGGACCGCCTCCCCCACCCGTCTCTGGTTCGTTGGAAATCGAGAAGCCTACTCCTGAACCTGTTGCAAAGCCACCTTCTAAAGGTGTTCTTCGGATATCTTCTTATAATCTGAATGCTCGTGCTGCTCAACACTACAGCATTATTGAGGATTTGGCACAAGCACCTTCTACTATGTCTGCACTAGAAGTTCTTCAAAGTTGTCCTTCGCAATGGAAGGCTTTATTGTCTGCAATCGGTGGCATTGATTGCGCCGATTCGAGTCTTCTCACCTTCGATTTAGAGAATTTCACCCCCCAACTTCCACATCAGATCACTCTAGTTATTCAAGTCAGGATTAATGGTCTGAACATCCATAGGGCCATTGTCGATGAAGGTGCTTCTACCTGCGTCATGTCATCCGCTTGTTGGAAGGCCATTGGCTCTCCAATCCTTTCATCCTCTCCCAATGCCCTTGAGGCATTTGATGGTCGGGAATCCAAACCCCTGGGTGTTCTCGAGAGTTTAGCGATCACTTCTTGGAAGTAGAAGTAGTCAGCGCTAGGCTCAACTACAATATACTTCTTGGCCGCAGCTGGACCCATGCCATGCTATGCGTGCCGTCCACCATCTTTCGACTTCTTAAGTTCCCTCATGAGGGAAAAATCATCACGGTGGATCAGTTGTCCTTCTTCACCTCCACCTCCGAGAACAACGTACCATACATGGATCAGATTCTGAATCCCCCTGATAGTGTAGGACCCGGTCTCCTCAAAGACCCCGCCCTCATGGGTATCTTTCCCGCACCACCACCGCACACCGCTCAAGTTAACATGATTTCCAGGTCTGATGACCCCTGGCTTATTCCTATGCCTGAGCAGGTGTTTGAGTTTGGAGAATCAATGCCCTTGACTTCAGTAGAGATCAGCTACTGTGAAATTGTTGCCGCATCTGATCCTCCACCTCCTCAGCATGCTCCTTTGAGCATGGCGCTAGATGTCTATTCTCAATCCCCCTGGCTTGGTCAAGCCGATTCACCTAATCCTCTCAAAGAGACTTTTTCTTCCGATGAAGCCATCATTGAAACTATGTCTCTCGAGGAGCTGCCTTGGGGTGATGGACATCATCGCTCCTCTTTCATGCCTAGCTTGGGGGCAATGACCGATTTTCTGGAGCATTATGCATCTCAGGTTCCTACTCCTCCTCTCCAAACGCCCATCTTGACGCATGAGGTTTTTTCGGAGGGAAACTTGAGTAACATCACTCAAACCATCCTGATCAACATCTCTGTTAAACCAGGGATCGTTGAGAATATACACGTGGGAGTGACTTGTTCTCCTGATGAGATTCAAGTCTATACTAATCTTTTTAAATAATTCAGAGATGTGTTCACCTGGTCCTATGAGGAAATGCCAGGGATTGATCCCAGTATCGTAGTGCATGAGATTCCAACCTATCCTAGTGCGAAGCCCGTGCACCAACGCTTACACCCCATGCATCCTCAGAAAGCTGCTGCAATCAAAGCAAAAGTTGAAAAACTTCTGAACGTGGGCTTTATTTATCCCATCCCCCTCACAGAATGGGTTTCCAACATTGTCCCTATTGATAAAAAGCAGGGTACTATTAGGGTCTGTGTTGATTACCGCGATATTAATCGCGCCTTTCCGAAAGATAACTATCCCACTCCGTTCATAGATCAGATTATCGACGAATGTGCCGGAAGTGAGATTTATTCCTTGATGGACAGTTTCTCAGGGTATAATCAGATCAATATTGCACCTGAGGATCAACACAAGACTACTTTCATCTGTCCATGGGGTACTTTCGCATATAAAAAACTCCCGTTCGGCTTGAAGAATGCTGGAGCCACTTTTCAGTGTGCGATGTCTTATGCTTTCCATGAAATTCGCCACATCATTTAGCCTTATCTAGACGACTTGCCAGCTCACTCAGCTAGGCGAGAGGATCACCCTGAACACCTCCGCCAGATCTTCCTTCGCTGTAGGTGCTACAATATTAGGCTTAATCCTCATAAATGCATCTTCGGCGTGGATTCTGGCCGTCTTTTGGGATTCATAGTCTCCAAAGACAGAATTCACCTTGACCCTTTAAAATTCGAGGCTATCATCAACCTCCCATCGCCCTCCTCGCTGTATCAATTGCAGAGTCTGCAGGGAAAAGCGAACTTCCTTCGACGCTTTATCCCGAACTACGCGGAGGTGGCTAAAGGATTCACGCGCCTATTAAAGTAGAATGTTCCCTTCCATTGGGACGAAATTGCTTAGCAATCCTTTGAGAAGCTAAAGACGTTATTGGTTAATGCTCCTTTACTTCATCCTCCGGACTATCATCGTGATTTCACTTTGTATCTCGCCGTCGCATTTAGCACCATTGCTATGGTTCTGGTGCAGGATGATGATGATGGTAGTGAACATGTCATTTATTATCTATCATGGAACCTTCTCGATACAGAAACGCGTTATGCTCACGTCGAGAAGTTGGCGTTAGCCGCAGTACCCGCTATGCAGCGTTTTCGCCATTACATCCTGTTGCGTACGATAACAGTGGTTTCGAATTGCAACCCCATGACATATATTCTCTCTAGACAATTACTGGGGGAAAATACTCCAAATGGATCGTTATCCTGCAGTTGTTTGACTTAGAGTTCACCACTTCTAAGTCAACCAAATCACTTGTTTTTGCAGATCTTATATGCTCACTCCCGACAGACTCCACTCCTTTGCACTCCGAGGATCATATCCCGGACGACACTCTTTTCCTCATCAGTACTCGCGACCCTTGTTATGGCGACATAATTGTGTATCTTCAAACCTCCACATTTCGTTCTGAGTTGACTAAAGATGCCCGACGTCGGATTCGGCATCAGTCTCAACCCTATCGTATCGTAGGAGATACCTTATACCGTGTTGGAGTAGATTCGGTGGTCCGTCGGTGCCTAACCCTAGAAGAGGCTAAAAGGGTTCTAAATGATTGCCACAGTAGTGCCTGTGGTGGAAATATGTCCGGATATGCTACTGCCCAGAATATTCTGCAAGCAGGTTACTTCTGGCCGTCCATATTCAAATATTGTATCGTTGCAGTCCGTAAATGTCACGCGTGCCAGGTGTTTCAACGCAAGATGCGCGCGCCGCCTCTCCCTCTGCATCCTGTTATTACTGTCAGCCCATTCTCGAAATGGGGCATGGATTTTATGACGTGTAACCCTCACTCGGCTGGGGGGCATGCGTATAAATGTCACGCATGCCAGGTGTTTCAGCACAAGATGCGCGCGCCGCCTCTTCCTTTGCATCATGTTGTTACCGTTGGCCCGTTTGCGAAATGGGGCGTGGATTTTATGATGTGTAACCCTCATTCGGCTGGGGGGCATGCGTATATAATCGTAGCTGTTGACTACTTCACCAAGTGGGCCGAAGCGATGCCTACACTTGCGGCCGACGGTAAAACAGCTGCTCAATTCATCTTCAACCACATCATCGCGCGTTTCGGGGTTCCTCAGGCCATCGTTACCGACCATGGTACTCATTTCCGAGATTATATGATGGTCGAGCTGACATCGAGGTTGGGCTTACGCCACGATAACTCAACGCCATATTACCCTCAGGAAAATGGCCAGGTTGAAGCAGTGAACAAGGTTTTGGTCACCATGCTTCAATGAACAGTTGGGATTCATAAATCAAATTGGCACCTTCAACTGTTCTCAGCTCTTTGGGCTTACCGAACGTCTGCTAAGAGTGCGACTGGATTCACACCATTTCAACTGGTGTATGGTCTGGAAGCCACTCTTCCGGTTGAATGCGAGATTCCTTCTTTGAAATTAGTTGTAGAACTTATACCCGACACTTCTGCTGAAGAAGAGCGTCTCCTGTATCTGGAACGGTTAGATGAAACCCGCCGCTTAGCTTCCTTAGTGATTGAGGCACAAAAAAAGCGGGTCAAAGCTCATTTCGATCAATCTGTTTCACCACGTTCCTTCGTCCTCCTGTATGATCAAGCACACGATAAGCTTGGGGCAGGGAAGTTCCAACCCATGTGGCATGGGCCCTATATAGTTAAACGGGTATTAAAAAATGGGGCCTACGAGCTTATAGATTATGAAGGAGTTCCGCTGGCGCAGCCCAGAAATGGGTTGTACGTGAAGAAATACTACTCTTAAAGTTATTTTTGTGTGTTGTGTGTACATAGGTGTGTTTATTCATTTGTGTGCATGTGTGGTGTGGTGTGCAGTGTAAACGTCTTTCTGCTGATCGGGTCTTCATGATTGTGCAGATGTCTATCAATCCGTTTGTTGGGTTCGCGGATGGTGCCTCCCGCAGTACCAGGAATCTGTCTTCGGCAGCCTGGGTAATCTATGATCCTGTTGGTGAGTTGGTGAACCTGCAAGGTGTGTGTCTGGGACGTGCTACAAATAATGTCGCGGAATATAGTGATGTGTTAGAATTATTAACTGAGGTTGTAAACCTTGGTATCCGTGAATTTCTTGTATATCTAGACTCACAACTCGTAGCATCACAACTCAATGGTCACTATTCAGTAAGAAATCCACACATTTTACGTCTATATCTGCGTGTTCGTTTACTGGAGAGAAATTTTGACTATATTACATATCAACACATACCCCGGTACATGAATACACTAACAAATGCAGTAGCTACATAGTTTTAGACAGACATTTGCGCAATTTATAAGAACATCATCACATGTGAGAGGAAAATCCATCCAGAAATAGATATGTATATAGATAGATATAGAAATGTTTACATAGCACGTGTCACATAAGATCAAAAAATATACATGTTCGTCTTATTACATCCGGAGATGACACGTCTCTCAAAAATATGCATGAAATAAAACCCTAGGAGGCTAGTCTGCGTGGTGCTCATGATAACAAGTCACCGCACACACTAGGCGTCTCAGTAGATGGTGGAGGCGACTAGGCACTCCCACCGTATGTCTCTGATATGCTAGCGGTACATCCGCCAGCCGGGCGTAGTCCGGAATCCCTCGAGCAATCCCCTCAAGGTTCTGAACCAACTCTCCTCCTTCCACACCCTCCTCATGAGGATCGACCGCGAGCTGAGTTCTCCGCGTGATAGGAGACATCCCGACTGGTCTCTATGGGCTAGCATCTGCATACGCATGTAACTGCTGTCAGAACGGACATGTATTAAAAGAAAAAATCATAAAACATAAAAAATAAAAACAAATCATACCCAGCTCTTCGTCCCAATCCTCTCCCTCCGACAGTGGGAGATCTGGGTCTCCAGTAAAGTCTGTCCTGGCATTAGGCCAGTCCTTAACTACAATCAACTGGCGCCGCAACCACCCAAAAAACTCTGGCCTCCAGGACATTTGTTGGCCTCCCCCTGCTCTGGGCATTAGTGCTGCCCAGCGAGCCATTCTCGGCTCTCGTGGTATCGACTCCGCTACAACTGCCCCTTGGCACTGGAAGATTGGTAATCGTTCCATAATGAACGATACCAGGATGGACCCGTAGCCAAACTGCTTCAGCTTGGCTTGTTTGCATCTTGTCAGCTGTCTCTTGATGTTGACCGTTACTATTGTGGCCCAGTCAAACAGTATGGGACTCATGCACTCTGAAGCCAGTAAGAGTTGGGCTTTCATCGCTTCGTGCGGGGCCTGCGATCCCATAGCCCGCATGATGGTATGTAGTACTACTCGTAGTGCCAGATCGGGGATAGTGTGGATATCCACCTTTTTATTCCTTGATCCCATTTGTGCCCGTGGGCACACTCGTGCCATCACTTCATCCATTTTCTCACCCGACGGTCTGCTCCCTGTCAGTATGGGTACCGGACCTCTGCGCAACAGTCCGGTTATAAAGTACACATCAGAAACGTCCAGTTCTAACACCTGGTCTAGTAGCTTGAATACTTTTTCTTGTTCATCCCAAATGCTCACCAGGTACTGAAGTAGCTCAGGTTGAGCCCGTAAACAAGGTGTTAGGAAGAATTTCTTGAGCCCACAGTTTCTGAGGGCATTCATGCAGGCCTCATTTTCCATGGCCATTTCGTCCTCTTCCCCATGCTCTCTTTCTTTCCACTCAATCACCATTTTTCTCGGTTTCCTGCATCAACATGGTCATAAACCTTTAATTAGATCTCTGCTGAGCTTCAAAATTCATTCAAATTGATTAAAATGTCAGATTTTTAGGCGTAAAATTGGGTTCGGCCGCTGGCGCGGCTATTTTGGGAACAGTCGCGCCAGTTGGCTCGAGCCTTTTGCATGTAAAAGCCCATTGGCGCGGGTCCGTGCCCGATACCCGCACCAATGAGCAGAGCCCTAAAAATTCAAAAAGTTGCCATAGAAGTCTATTGCATAATGGAAAACTATTAAAAAATGGATTGAAATGAAGTATGAGGAAGCGCCTTTTACCTGGAACTGACGGAACTCTGAATGGTAGCCCGGATCGTTCGTAATCGCCGCCAGAAGTTTGCACAGTAAATGGACCAATGTTGCTCTTCACTCAGGTAAAAAGTAAAAGTAATTTTATTTTTACCATTTAGACTTATTTATAACTTTTTGAGCTCTATTTAGGTTTAAAAAGTCATTTTTTCATTAATATTTCGTATGTTTTGTCGAAAATGGGTTTTACACTTGCCTTTCTGTGCAACAACAGGTTTTTATGCAACGTAAAAGGTGAAACGAGTTGTATTTTATACTTTTTCGGAATCGGTAAAAACACGAAAAAGTCACTCTAGAGTCAT
This sequence comes from Pinus albicaulis, assembly GCA_034641835.2. Taxonomy (NCBI): domain Eukaryota; kingdom Viridiplantae; phylum Streptophyta; class Pinopsida; order Pinales; family Pinaceae; genus Pinus; species Pinus albicaulis. The sequence goes on along the minus strand of CM076579.1, from coordinate 515,071,026 downwards.
CTTTCAGCTCTTTTTTTACTCTCTAAACATGAAAAGATTTCCGAGGCCCTTGTCGTTTCGATCTCGTTAAAGTGGCTGCGAAACGAAATCTACCCAGTATACATTTACCCCTTTTTTAGGCTGGGATGGATTATTTACGAAAAAGGAATACCCTAGCCTATCGCGACTAGGAGGTTTTCTCGGATATTGTTTTCTACCTTTTCGGATCTGAGGAACTATTTACAAAAAGGGACCTTTGGAGTTTACTTTTCTACTATCTTTTCAAAATCTCTAAACATGAAAAGACACCGAGTTCTTCCTTTGTCAGACTCGTTAAACCCTGATGACATCGGATTTAGTCGAAATGACGTTCTCTGAGTTCTTCCTTCCTAGGGCTCGTTAAATGTACTAGGATGGATTCGCCCAAAGGGCGGACTTATATTACAAGCATATGTTATCCCCTTCAAGCTTGCTATCAAAAATAATTGGGGTACTCGCCAGAAATGGTGGGGGGAAAATGGAACCATCATCATTGTCGTGTCGGCAGTATGTCGCTCTTGAACATGGCACTTGTCTGCATTTGTGTCGGGTTGGGGATATCTCATCTCGTTCTTTCACTTGCCTCCGTGGGTTTGGATAATCCTTTTTGACCTCTCCTCTGCTCATTGCCTTGTCACCATGACCTCTGATCCGTTGATGTCAAATACTGCCAAGTCCACTGTCGTGCCGTTTATATGTTCAAGAGAAGTTGGCCTCTGCAAATATCAACCTTCCTCTGATTCTCATACGATCTTGATTCACAAAAAAAACATCATGTTCCTCTGTCTCGTGTCGATGATGTGGGAAACATTATGGCCCACCTTCGATCAAGGTCACTTCCTGTCGACTTCAGCTCATTATCCAGGAAGCTGATCTAGAGACCCCCTTATGGTACCTTGGAGCCTGCTTGCCTCAATGGAAGGTTCGTCACATTCGACGTGAGGTTTTCATCATTGGCCTCTGATCGAGTGATTCTACGGGTGTTCGACGCCATCTCATTGATTCACATGCCATAGATTGTACCTGTAGTACCTTGAGGGCCATCGTCATTATTGGTGGTTCCTCTCGCGTCTGTTAACAGCTTTCATCATTGGCTGGTAATCAGAAGATGTTCTTGCATGTTCAACTTCAGCTCACATATTCGCATGCTCGAACTTGTACTTTGTTTCAGTCGAGATGGAGCGCAAGACCCTGGATTGTGTTTGTTGTAATCCAGGCTCCGATTTTGTGGATTATTATTTACATGACTTATTCAATGGATGGCTGTGACCATACCTGAGTCTATTTATTGATCCTCACTGGATGGCTGCGTCCATACCTTGGATCTGGATTATTGTATACTCTGTTTTGGGTGGCTACGTCCATACCACATATACATCATGTACTTGAGATATCAGTTGTATTTCTCCACGCAGGTTTTCCGACGGCAAAGTTTCAGTTGGACACATTCTCGTAAAGCATTTCACCCCTCTCTCTCTCTCGAGCCTCACGCTTTAGGGGGCATCTGTTACACAGTAATTTGTCACCGTCCCTACCATTCCCCATCCCGCACATTGGAGGGCCCATTCTGTGCCCTGTGAGCAATGTCATGCCTTGAAACCACTATCATTGCATTCCTCTAAATATGAGCTTCAATTGCCCTGAAGACATCTCCTTGAAAAAAACCATAAAAACATCCCTTTTTGCATTGGTGCGGGCAGCCAGTTCATCACTCGCGCCAATGGGGAAAATCCTACAAAGAGGCCGCGCCAACTGGCGCTCTGTCCCAGAGTCGCAGTCGCGCCAGCCAATTTAAGGAGTGTTTTTTAAATAAAATGGCGGAAGTTTCGTTTCAATAGACTTAGAAACTGTTATCTATATTGAGTTGGGAGGTTTGGCTCTGGGAGTTCCATGAAAGGGAAGTGGTTTGCCACCTCTCATGGAAGCTTCCTTGAAGATAGGGCCAATCCCACAATTATAGGGATCCCAACTCCCCTTCCTCCATCTATAAAAGCTTGCCCATTTCCATTGCAAGCTAGTCTTGAAGTGCCCAAGTCTTGAATCTCCAAGTTCTCAAATTCCCAAGAGCCTTAATACGCCTTAAAACCCTCATTTTCTGTCTCGCCAGGCAAGCTAGAGCGAGGAGACTATCGTCGAGAGACTCTAGAGAGGCTTGTCCCATCCTTGGCAGGCTATGCGAGACGTGTACTACTGGAGACCCCTCCGAAGGAGATCTCAGCGTCAGAACATTGGTTGTACTCTCTTTCGATTGTTTATTAATGAATGACTAATGGTTATGGTTCCACTCTGTTTTTCGCTTATGATAATGATGATTTATATCCTTTCTGACTGATATATAGTTGTGTATTCTGGATTTTATGCTTGTATTCATATTTTTTCTTGCATGTGCAGGTGTCCATTCACGGAGATCGTGGGGATCGTGATCTTCCGAAGCTGAGGAACGGGAACGCTATCTCTTCTATGAATCATAGCGTTGGACTCCAGGTAGGCGTCCATCGTTGGTCTGTTTATTCGCAATTAGGAACTTGCATTGTAGCATTTGATGATTGTTGCTAGGCCCGTTCTGGGCTAGTAGGGATCGCCTCTGTCCGCAGAGGGGATTTACCTCTTCAACAGGGGGTAAGGCATTATACACACTATTGAATCTAGTGCAATAACTTTGAACACTTTCCCTAATGTTTCTTTTGAGGCTATTGTAATCTGAAAGTATTTGGAGAGGGTTTTCTTAATTTCCCACTTGTTTAGGAATAACTGATGGAGGGCTTGAAGGTCATTGATACTGTTAGGGGTTAAGCCTTTGAACCATTTTCTTGCTTCTCCCCCTAAAATCTGAGCAAACAATCTAAGTTTGACTATTTCATCATCAATCTCATTTTTGTCAAAATAGTCATTCATCTTGTCCACATGTTGTGAAGCAGCAGTAGCACCACTAGAATCATACAATGGTATCTTGGACTGATAGTCCTATGGAAGATTGACTAAAGGTAAAGGAAGGACTAGAGGAGCATACCATGTTGCCATGATAGGAGGTTGTGGGAAAAGTGGGGGGTTTACAGGTGGAGGATGTAGAGTGAGAGGGGTGTGATGGAATGGTGTGGTTGGGACGATGGGGGTATGGGCAACAGAAGTGGATGGACCAGCAAGAGATTTTTGAGCAGATCTAGGATGAGAGAAGCCAAAATTATGAAGGAAATGTAAATCAGGTGGAGTAGTTTCTCTGCTACCAGGATGTTCACCTCTATATTGGGATGAAAGTGAAGGCTCAAGGTCTAGCTGATCTATATCATCAAGTGTCCTAGTTCTGAATGGGTTTCTTAAGTCAAATTGTGAATATTGTAGAGTTGCAAGGTCTTCAGGAACAGAATTAGCTCTATGGAGTGATATGACAATAGTTGAATATTTTTCCTTGGGAGATTTATTGAGAATTCTTTCAGGATTATCAACTATCTCTGGTGGATTTGGGTCAAGATGGCTCCTAGTATGGATTCTTCTAGAAGCCATTATGCTAATTTTTTAGACCCAACAACAAGAAAATTTTAACCAAATATGACAGTATTTAGGAGGCTAATTGATCTTTGACAAGAAAAATTTAATCTTTAAAGTTTTTACTGAGTTTATATGGTGTTATGAGAGTAATGGGTTTCCCAGTGGAGTCTTCAGGTCTGTTTAGGATTATGGAGTCACCAAGTGGAAATTTTTAGCTCTCTTGGAGGTAAAATTCTCCATGGTCCACCACCATTGATTTATTTTAATACCAATCTGAAATATTTTTGGGTTTTATGAGTTTTTTCAGTCCTATGGGTTCTAAGAGTGTCCTAAATCTGTTTCAACACTTAGCTACAGTGATGAGACAAAGAAATTTTACTCTTATGGCTTAGCTAGCTGATTCCTTCAAGGTTTGATAAGCTCTAAGAGAATCCTAAGGGTTACTTACTTTTTCACTGATTCAAATAAGTCCTATCATGATTACCATTTGCTTTGGTAGTGCTTGAAGAAAGCTACTTAAACTGCACTGAACACTGAGTCTTTTATTTTAAGGATTTTACTCAGAAGTTCCCCAGTTGAGTCGCCAGAATGTTAGGTCTCTGTAATTTGCAATATTGGAAAATACAAACTGAAAAGCCTACATATGAACCACTTTGGGATTCTAGGATCTAGCCCTCCTGAATCCAGAGAGGGATCTCTCTATAAGTGCAAATATTGATTTATCTTCAAAGGTATTTTTGGTGTGATATTAGGCTAGTTATGAAGAACAAGGTTTTGTTTGGTTTTGGTTGGGAAAAGATATAATGAAGGTGAAGGAAGTCTAAATGAAGGGTGAAGGTGTATGAAAGTGAAGGGATGATTCAGCTAATAAGATAGGCTAGGATCAGCTTCAATCCATTGGGCTATGGAGTCATAATAGGATTTAATTGAAACAGCAAGGTTCAAGAGTGGTCCATGGGGCAAGTCATCTATGTCAAAGGATCTCTTTAAGTTGATTTTATGGAATGGAATGAAACAATAATAAGGGGACTCAAACAAATGAAGAACAAAGATCGGCCTAAGATCAAGTAAGTACTTTGAAACTATCGTGCTTTTGGCATGCACTTAAGAAAGACATAAAAGTAATCTAAGATCAGGTAAGTACTTTGAAACTAACCTGCTTTTGATGCACTTTCAATAGAAAAAATTTAAAAACACAAAGAATAGCTTAAGATCAAGTAAGGACTTTGAACCTATACTGATTTCAGCGTATTCAAAAGGAAAACATTCATGATAAACTGAAAAATTATTCTAAGATCAGGTAAGGACTTTGAACCTATCCTGCTTTCAACATACTCTTAAGGGAAACCTTCAAACAACCTTTGGAGAAAGAACTAGAAGACAGGGCAAACCATAAACATTCCTAGTCCAACTCTACTTAGCATGTAATGAAAATATCATTCAAGAACAATGTTTAAAGTTCAGATAGTAAGATGTGGGAACACCAACATTCCTTAACTGCTTGGACTATATTAAATCATTCCTAAATACACAATTAGAATAAAACATAAAGATAAAGCTTATCAGTGAGAGTAGGGTACTTGTAACAGTAAATCCTAGCTCTATATTTGTTGTTCTTTATCAGAGAAGGTGAACAGAATGGAAACAAAAATAAAATAACAATTTACAATAAGAAACACATCACCATTGGCATAGACCAGGATCCCATAAATCAGCTTGTATTTTATGTTCAAACCAGTTACAATCATCAATTCCAGTGGGTCTCTACAGCTTCAAACTTCTCCTCTTAGCTTATGTATCTTCAATTACAAACAGGGCTACAGTAGCTTCAGTAAACTATTTACATGCAACAGATATTTAGAGACCAACCTTTATCTCATCTTCTACAGAGGTATTTATAGAAGAAATGAGGAGGTGGGATGAGATAAAACATCTCTAGGCTCAATCAATACAAGTTAATGCTTCTTGGCCTTTGAGGGGCTCAACAGAGAAGATTTCTGATATTTCCTCTGTATTAATTGATTTTCATTAAGTATTAAGCATGCTGGGCAGATTTCGTTGACTTAAAAACTCTTGAGGTGAGTTAGCAATAACTATGGCTGTCTTTAGGCAAAATATCACTGACTTAGGCAAGAACTCTACCTTCTTCTGATTTATTGAAAGATGCAGGTGGCACTTTGGTAGCTGGAGAGGATACAATTAGCCTCTAATGTGGCAGTGAAGGCTTTTCAGACTGATAGATTTCTTTGTTTTATCCTAAAACACCTTTAATATGTCTTTTCTTTGTGTTTTAAGCCTAATTAGCCTTAATCTTCATCTTCAGGTCTTTATTCTCTGCTGACTGCGGATTAGGCATTTGATTCTCGAATTGGTGCCTTAATCCCTTTAAACTCTGTTTAAAATCATTAATCTTCACTTTTGCTTTTATATTATGTTGTAACACTAACACTCTTTGTCTGCTTGATATTCACTGTGTTTTTTGTTGTTTTGCAGGCGCACAAAGGTTTTGTGACTTCCCAAATGCTCATGAGGCATGGATAAACCACAGTTTGAACCTTTGTAAATTATTTTATCTTCGTGAATAATGGCCGAAGGGATCATCATCCCTAGCCTTTCGTTTCACTTTGAAACTATGGAAAAAACCTTTATAACCTGCAAAAAACAAACAAAATTTATAAAAATCCTGCGTGGATAGGTTTAAACTGATTTGGAGTCTTTGGGTGTGGGATTAAATCAAAGCCGTTGGATGAAAATAACCAATGGTCAGGATTAAACGGTAGGTTCATTTGAGAGGTCAGATGGTGGGGAAAGGTAATGGAGGGGAAGTTAAATCAGGGTCGTTCGATCTTCGGAGATCAACGGCGAAGAACTCTCAATAGATTGTTTGGAAGGAGAGGCGAAGGGCAAGCGAATGGAGGATGAAATATAACGTGAGCCGTCTGATCTAAAGGATCGATGGCCAGGATTAAAGGGTGAAAAAGTAATGTGGAGGGTAGGTGGTTTGGCAGAAAACCGGCAGCGATGTTCGTGTTGTGTTTGGGTGGTTTTAGATTTTAGTCAAAAAAACGCGATATAGTTCGGCGTTCGACACATGGATTTACAAAACCGCCCATTTCGTGTAATTTTTCAGCGTTAACGTTTAGGCGCAAAAATTACACGAAACAGGTTGGCAACAGTCATATTGGAGGTTGCAGATCTAATGGTGCGGATTGCATGCAATAGATGAAGAGCTGCGGGGTAAAGTGGTATGCATGGTCCAGGAGACGTCAGCAAAATTGGCGCGCACTGGACGGTGAAATAGGCTATCCGGTCGTTAAATTTCTTTGATAAATGGTTATAATTGAAAAAAGGAGCGGATATGAAAAAATGAAGGGGGAAAGAAATAGGCGGAAGAATGGGGCCTGATGGCCTTTGATCTTGGTAGATCAACGATCATGATTCCTTTAAAACCTTTGTGTCGGGAAACAAAAATATACAAAAAAGGTAAGGTTTCAAAGGAAATGGCAGAGAAACAATGGGAAGAGAGAGCCCACCTTTTATATAAGGGCGGAAGGGAAGAATCAACGAGAGTCGTGAGATCTGGAGGATCGACGGCCGAGATCAAATATGGTGGATTAATGAGAAAGGGGGGGGTTAAAAAGCGGAAGTTTTATAGGCCATTAGATCTAAGAATGATCAATGGCGGAGATTTGATCGCAGGATCGCATCAGCGGAGAACAAAGGGTAAAGCAACAATGAAATGTGCCGATGTGATTGAGCGCGGACCGTTAGATCTAGGAGAGATCAACGGTTAGGATTAAATCGGCGGGTTTATGTTGGAGGGCTCATGGAATGGATGAGCGCGATGCGATGAGCGCAGACCTTCAAATTTGGTGGAATGAACGGTCAGGATTTAATTGCATCGGAGAAGAAGGAAGAGCCCAAAATACCGAAGCTTTTGATTTTGCGATGCGCGATTAAGCGCTGACTGTTGGATCGGATTCAGAGATCAATGGTGGAGATTTAATCGGCGGGCGCGATGGTGAAGGGCTTATGACGGAGCGCGATTAAATCTGAGCCGTTGGTTCTTGTGGATTCAACAGCCGAGATTTAATCGCAGGATCGCAATCGGTGGAGGTCAAAGGAACTGGATAAGAGATTTGCGATTGCCGATTTTGCGATGCATCGAGAGCTGTCGATCTAAAAACTAGATCGACGGTGGAGATTTAATCATAAAGGAAAAAGGCGGAATGGAGGGTTCGTAGAAGGGAGCGATATGGACCGTTGGATCTGGGCGCAATAGAGAAGATCAACGGTGGATAATCGATCGCAGGATCGCATCGGTAGAAAGCAAATAACTATAAAAAAATGGTAAAATGACTATTTGCGATGCGGTAAATATTTGCGATGCGATTAAGCACTTCGCGCTCGGTCATAGCACAGGTTTATATGCGAAAAAAAAAAAGGGCTAGGGATAAGGCCGAAAGGGGCTTAATTCCTTAGATAAAAATGAAGGTTTTTTAGGATTTTTGGAGGTTTTTCAGAGGTTTTTTAGAGGTTCCGATAAGAGTAAAAAGGGGTTTTAAACCTTATAAAAGGATTTTACAAGGCTTTAAAGGGGATTTCGAGGGAATGAGAGGTAAATGAAAGGGTTTATGGACGAAATGGAGAGGGAAAATGGAGAAGGGAAAATGAGGGAAAATGGAACTTCATGAGCAGTTTTTTCCTTTGGTAAATAGCAGGGTCTTTGAGGGCTCTGAAATGAAACAGCAATGAAGAGTAATTCCAAGGATAAAAAACATATGGGACTTCAAGGATGATAAATTTACAAAGGGAATGCTTCTCTTGAAGGCCTAGAAACATATTTAGCCACCCTTTTTCTTTGACAAATTATTATGGGTGGCTAACATGATGGAAGGCAAGGAGTGCCAAGGGGTAACTGAGGGTGAACTCAGTTAACAGAAAAAGAACTCTGAGTTTATTTTGCATGCAATGAAAAAAGAGAAACATTTTGAAAAAAAAATTGATAAAATATAAATAAAATAAAAGGTGGACCCACCACCTCTTGGCATGCAAAATAAAGTTTCTACAAGTGAAATAGGGCTGATACATGCACCAAATTTTCTACAGGAAAGTAGGAAAAACATATTTCCTACAGGAAAGACAAATTTGTTACAGGAAGTTAACCAGGCCAAATTTTGTTGATCAAAGGTGGTTTTCCTCCTCTCTTCTCTCTCTCCTATGCTTACACACTCCATGGACAAATCCAACATTCATCGATTCACTCATTTCAACTTTCAAGTAGGCAGAAAACTTCGTTTTTACTCCTGATTGTAATTGCTACAGGAAAGTCCTAGCAACTACAGGATTCCTGTAGCACTACAAGAAACCCTATAAATCCTACAGGAAACTTATTTATAAGGAAATTATCTCTCTCAAAGTTTTCTAAACTTCAAAATGAGCATGATAATTTATTTTTTCCCTATAACTACCACTCCTAACCCTCACTTCACTCCATGCACAAGGATTCACTCCCTAACCCCTATGTTGTGCCACTAGCATCTAGATCACCTATATCTTGGCATGGGACCTCTCCCCTTACCTCTCAATCACTCCAATCATTCCATCACTCCATCCCTCACCTCCATAAACCATTTCCCTTCATCTCTAAGCAATCTGGAGCCTGAAGAAGAAGAGAGAAGACTGCTACAGGAAGTTGAAAATTTTCTTGTAGCAATAATATATATGGCACAGCAAGGTCAAAATCTGAGGATAACTTGATGAAGGTGGCTTCAAAGGACCACCGACAGACTCCAGGAGGATGAACACCAAAGGCACCTGAGGACCTCCATGCAGCACATACAAGAAGAAAAAAAACAAATAAAAAGGTTAAGCAACTCACTAAGAAACAAGTTGCTAACTCAAAAAATACATTAAAAAAAAAAAAAAAAAAAACATAGAAAGAAAAAGATAGCCATGGCTATCACCAAAATCTAGCTCCCTACACCAGATAATGTTTGCAACTCCTCAGAAATAGGTACAAACAAGGCCCTGAATTTTCACACCATTACAGTTGAAGAATCACTTGAGAGAAAGAAATACCCTGAACCTACATTAGAAGTTTAATGGGAAACTGAGATAGGGGAAGAAATGAAAATAGAAGAGTAGCAAGAAGATTAACATGAGGAGCAGCACATGGACCAACAAACAGAGAATTAAATAGGCCAGCATACATGAAGAACCAATAAGGCAAGGAGTATGAATAGGTTTATCAGAGGATGAGCAACAATTTCAGTAGGGGGGTATGATGGGCCTCTAAATTAGACATAAATTAAGGCTCATCTAACATTTCTTAGGCACATAAAAGATATATTAAATCTCTCCTTCTACACTTAATAATTTTTTTTTAAGCTTCAATATGTTCTTAGAAAGGTTTAGAGATTATTGCATATTTGTGCCTAATATTATTTATTTTTGAAGGATATTGTGAGAATATTGGGAAGATTATGGAGATTTGGAGAATGAGATAATTTAGGGACTTGCTCCATACTACTGGAGGATCAAGATTGGAGAATAAATGAACAAAATATCATGCAATTATTGAGAAATTCTAGAGAGATTTTAGAACTCCGATGATTGAGAAATTGTAGGAATGTGTTCCATGTCATATACTGCAAACTCCTAGTGTTGGGAACTAGATCCACTATTTGAGGGATTTTGGAGGGGAAAGCCTCCTCCTTTCAAGGAGAATGCTTCCTCAACATTTTGTATATGTACTAATTTAAATTCGCCTCTAGGGGCATGTATTCTTTGGTACTATTGTGGAGAAAAAATTTTGTTTAGCGGCTCCACTTTCTTTTCTGACAGGGATGTACTTGGACTGATTCCATAATAAATATTTGTTTCATTTTAATCTTCTAAGGTTTGGTTTCTTCCATAGGACTCTGATTCCTTCTTCACTAGTTCTTGAATGTCCAGATTTTAGAGTAGTAAATTTCTGTTATTTTTTAGCACGTGTGAAAAGGGGTATTTTTGGAGTTATTCCACTTGAAATGGAGACCTAAGGGATCATACTTAATAACAAAATTTTTCCCATCCCATTTTCATTTGATTTACTTAGTCATTCAGTGAGTTATTTCCAAAACACACTTTCTTGTAGAAAAAACAAAGTTTCATGTGGAGTGATTCCACTTGGAATGGAGACCTAAGGCATCATACTTAATAACAAAAAATTTCCCATCCCATTTTCACTTGATTTACTTAGTCATTCGGTGAGTTATTTCCAAAACACACTTTCCTATAGCAAAAAAAGAGTTTCCTTTAGCACTCTTGTAGCATGTTTAAACTCGACCATATTTTCTCCCAAAGGTTGGATTTTGTCTCTTAGGCTTGAATCATGACCCCTAGGATCTAAATACATGATTGAGGAAGAATAAAACATTCATTTTCGCAATTTAGATTAGATATTTGTATTTGAATTCATGCTCTTAGGATTTCAATTACAAATTATTGTTCTTTCCTAGGATTAATTCCTTTTCAACACAACACTTCCATTTCTGAAATTAGTTTAGGCTTTGATTTCATAACATCCACTCAATTACATCATATAAACCAAAGAAGGACGCATTGTATGATGCACACATAATGTCAATGCCTACTAAGTTTGTACGAACCCCGGGTTGATAATTAAAGTTGGTAGCCTTGAGAGTTGCAACATTCTTGTTGCAATACTCAGGCTCATCACTTTGATGAGAGTGTTTCTTATTGGAAGTCGAAAGAATTTCCCATGCACCCTAATGATGATGAATAACATGAAGCTCCCAAGGAAGAGGTTTCAAGTCCATTTAATCCTTTAGAGCATCGCATATATCATCAAGAAGAGCCAAAAGGGCATAGTGAACAATTGGATCCAGTTTTTTTTCTTGAAATCGGGAAGAAGCCAACTTGGCTTAGATCTACCTTGTAGGAAAAAGAAGGACATGCAGCACCACATGACACCGTTAAGGAAAGTAAGAGACTGCAGAGGTATTATGGATATGCAGCATTGATTTTGAACCTTCCATCAATGAGAAAGTAGTTATCCAACAAGTTTGGAAGGATGGGATGTTGGAAGAATGCCAATCTATTATGAAGAATGGTGTATGGGAAATTGTGCCTAGACCTAAAGGGAAAAGTCAATGGTGACCTCCAAATGGGTATACAATATTAAGCATGCAGTGAATGGAAATATTAACAAGGCAATATTTGTGGCTCGAGGATTCTCCCATAAACAAGAAGATTACAATGAGACTTTTGCTCCAGTTGTAAAGTACACTACTATTAGATATATTATTTCCATTTCTTCTTCTATGGGTTTGAATTAACATTAGATGGATTTAAATACTTATTTCATCAATGGTGTTATTGAGGAAGAAGTGTACATTGAACAACCTCAAGGTTTTGAGGTTCATGGGAAAGAGTCTCGTGTTTGCATATTAAAGAAATCCTTGTATGGACTTAAGAAATCACCTAAAGTTTGGTATTCTCGAATTGACAGCTACCTGACAAGGCTCAGTTTCTCCAAAAGTGATGTTGATTCAAACCTATATATCAAGGTTGAGAATAATGAACTTGTGATTTTTTTATTGTATGTTGGTGACATATTATAACAGGTGTAGAGCATCTCATTATTCAATGTAAAATGGATTTGGCCTCTAAATTTGATATGAAGGATCTTGGTTTGATTCACTACTATTTGAGATTAGAAGTATGGCAGAAGCCTAGTGAAATCATTCCTTAGTCAAGAAAAAAATATTATTAAGATATTGCAGAATTTTGGAATGATGAATTGTAAATCTATGGCAACTCCTATGGTAACAAATCTGAGAAAGTTGAGAGACATTGAGTTAGATTTTGTAGATGCATCCATGTACCAAAATTTGATTGGCTCCTTGATGTATTTGGTTAATATCGGGTTGGAAACTTGTGTTGCATTAAACACGTTGATCCAATTCCAGATGGAACCGAGACATGATCATTGGGTTGCATAAAAGTATGTATTCAGGTATTTACATGGTATAGTTGATTATGTTTGAGATATGTATCAAATGGTGATATATAGTTGCAGGGATATACAAATGTAGATTGGGTAGGGACTACAGAAGATAGAAAAATTACATCCGAAGGATGCTTCAGTTTGGGCTCTATTATGATTTCGTGGATGAGCAAGAAGTAGTAATCTGTTGCACTCATCATTGTCGAGGTAAAGTATATTGTAGCCAGTTTAGCGAGTTGTGAATCAATGTGGCTTTAGAAGTTACTCGCATGACCATTTGATCAAGTGCTAAAACTGACTGTGATATATTGTGACAATCAAAGTTATGTGAAGCTTGCATAAAATCCAATTTTCCATGATAGCTCGAAGCACATTGAGATCAAGTACAACTTCATTCATGACATAGTACAGAAGGGATCACTGAAGCTCCAGTACATCTTTACTGATGAGCAGATAGTTGATATTCTTACAAAACTTTTGTCTAGAGCGAAGTTTGTGTACTTCAAGGACAAGCTTGGACTTGTTGATAATGCATCCCTTAGTGAGAGGGAGGGCTAATGATATAGCATCAGGAACAAACATTCTCCATGTTTCATAGATGACTAGATTAGGGAGAATGGTCCAACATAGGACAATCATTGTTCTTGTGTCAAGTATGTTGACCAGATTAGGAAGAATGGTCCTAAATGTCTAGGATCACTTATTTGAGTAGGTGCCTTTCAGCATTAGGATTATATTACTCTCCATATAGGTTGAGTGTGCTCCTTTAGCATCATGGCCTAGAATGAGGCCATTGGATTTGGGACTAGATTAGTCAAATGAATTGAATGTATCACTAGGGTTGCACCACGAGTCAAAGAGATTGACCATATGATGGTGAACCAGGACTAGTTAGTATATCATGGGTCAAAGGCATCGACTAGAATCATGGTGACTAGTTGATGCTAAATATACAGTACGATATGTCACAATTGTTGACCAGATTATGATAACTTGTTGATGTTGTTGGTTTCCCATATGTCATAGTTGTTGACTGGATTATGGTAACTTGTTGATTTTGTTAGTTTACCATGTGTCACAGTTGTTGATCGGGTTATGGTAATTAGATTGTGTTGATACTAATGATATATTATAACCTTTTATTAGAGAAATTTCTCAACATGAGAACATATAATTAGTCATTATGAATACCTCCCTAGGTAAGAGGGAGCGTTGAATTTCATAGCTATGGTCGGTATTTATAATTTATATTTTATCTCTTGAAATATATAATGAAAATGTAAGACATGTTATTCATATCATTATTATTGATTATCCCTTAAAAGATTAATTTAAGACTTGTTCTTCATGTCGACATCAAAAAAGAAAATTTTGATTTTTTGAAATTTGAATTTTTGGCTCCAAACTTGTCAAGTCAACCCTCCCTAAATTCAATTTGGCCTTAGTGAAGAGACAGCCATTCGGACTGATTGAACACTATATATAGATCACTTGACCTCCTCCACAAGGCACCGTTCGACCTCACACAAGACAAGATATATTTTGGGCATCCTAGAAAAGAAGAAGAAGGACAAGAAGGGAAAATTCATCTTAAGCATATATATATATATATATATATATATATATATATATATATATATATATATATATATATATATATATATATATATATCTACTTCACACATTTCACTTTCTAGGCAACAGGTGGAACTTTTGGGCAATATTTTTTGGGCAGCAAGGCTGAAATTTTGGGCAGAATATTCTGGGAAACAGGGTCAAGTTTCTAGGTGAATACTAGGAGGCTGAATTTTCAGATCAAAGAGGGTTGAGTTTGTTGGGCGGAATATTGACTTGAAAAGAGGGTTGTTTGACTAAGTTTGACTATAGCAATGTTAGTCATTTTTACCATCATAGTTGACTAGCAGCATTAGGTGTATCTCTTACTGAACTCAAGAATTTCTCTAAGGAAAAGGTTGTTGGGTTTTCCCCCAGTGGGTTTCCCAAGGTAAATCTTGTGTTGTGTTTGTGCATTGTGATCTCTATTTTCCTTATGCATTTATGGTTAAATTTCTGATGATAAACTATAATTGTTAAAAGAATATCTACATCATTAGAAGTAATTATCATTATTTTAGAAATAATTAGTGCTTATATATATTTCACTTGAAAAATCAACAAGGGCCTAGAATAAATGGTGATGGGGTGTGCTATTAAGGCACTCTGTGATGTAAAGGTCACCAGTTTAAAACTCATTGGGAAAAAATTGAGTCATGTTAAAGGTTGGTGTGGCCCAAGGAAAGTACAATCCCTAGATGATTGTAATGGCTTAGATGCCTCTAAGTCGTGGTTTCTCAACCCAAAGGTTAAGCATACTTCCATCTCAGAAATCACACTATTTAGCAAAAAAAATACTATTATTTTTTAAAAACAACAATTTATGTAATTGATAATAAATCTAAAAAATATTCTTTAAAGTTATCAATAACTCTATAAACCTGTGTTATTCACAAATTCATTAACATAGAATAATATAATCTAATGACAATATATGAAGTACAACCACGTTGAAGTCCCCAAATGCCTTCTACAATTTTAATATTTTCAAAAATTATTCATCTTAGAAGAATTGGAACCATTTTTTTTATTCATACTTCCAACATTTCTGAAAATTTCTATCTAAAGTGACGTGGAGATTGACACAAAATCACCAAAATTCATATTTGTATACAAATAATTGTCTTACCGTTTGCAAACCACTTTAATTTTTTTTAGCATTGGTGTCCAACCATCCATGTTAGAAATAGTGCACTAAGAGTAAATAGCTACAAGAATCACTATTAACCATTTATTGTAGGATCAATTTTATTTTAAAAGATGTAAATATTAAGCATAGCTTAATTTTCATGCATAAAACCAATTAACCATTAGTGGAGTTACACTACGTAATTAGGTATTATTCATATTTCTAAAGTTAAAAAGTATGTTATAACACTTTTGAAAATATAAAAGATAATATTGCATGCCCTTTTTACATGATATTTACTTATCAACTTGACTTTTACATGATATTTACTTATCAACTTGACTATAACTCTTTACAGCTTATTTTTTAAGGGTTGTAGTTAGTGGTTGTAGTTAGTGGTTGTTTTTATCTTTGTTTTTTTTCCAAAGGAAAAATTGAATATTTTATTAAGAGGATAAAAGTTTACAAAATTAGATGTAGTTAAGTATTCCTGATTAAAATGTGGATCCATAATAATGCAAAGAGAGATCACAGCTTATTGAGAAAAGTGAGATAGAAGCATCACTTGCTCGAACAAAAAAGCACATAGAATCCATATCTATAAACCAAGCCTCTCCATTAACCGGAGAAAACGACCCGTCAGTACAAAATAAGTAAAGTGTTTATAAATTAGAGTCTAGAGTAAACATATAACCATAGCCATAAGCCATATATACATATGAAAAAAAATATGTTTATCGATCATGGGCAGCCATAGAAACCAGAGATTTTTGGAGCAAAAAACAAAAAACAAAAATAGAGTTTTAACCATTGTTTGGTAGATAATCTGACACAAGGATCTTCCCATCCACAGATTCAATTATATGTCAAATGTCCATAGCCTGTTGTAGACCTTTCTTAGATAGTAAATCCTCTTCGGTGTTCCGCTCCCTGTATATATGCACATTGTTTTTCAAATTTATAACATTCAAGGAATCACTAAAAATACGAACTGTATCTATCCCCACCTGTCTCAATCAACACAAAATAATTTTCAGTGTTTGTAGTTCTGCATAATTGTTTGATCATGTACCAATTCCCATTGAAGCTTTAAGGAGATGCGTTCATTTATATGGATGATTATTCTTGCCCCACATATATCCTGAGCATCTCAAGCACCATCAAAATAGGCCCATGGAACATTGTGTATAATTTGTTCTTATTTTATGATCCTTGGATTCATATTGAGGGAGGTTGAAGGAAGAAAAGCATAGATGGAGGCACATTCAACAACAATAGGACACGAAGTCGTAGCATAGTCCTGGAACACACCTTTATTCTAAGCCAACCATATGCCCCAGGAGATTATTGATCGGATGTTCCTTATATCATCATCATTTGTAAAATACCACCAGTTTTTCCATGTTTTCCACTAAATTTGTTCCATTCCAATTTATTCTAATACCCAGTATGTTCAGCAAGGCTTCCCAAGTTTTAATGGTGAATGGACAGCTTAAGAACAAGTGATAAGTAGATTTTTCTGAATTTTTACATAAGGTACACCATCCTAACCCATGTTTGTTCCTTTTCTGCTGATTATCCCAAGTAGGCACTTTGTTCGTTAGGATGCACCAAAAGAATATTCTGGATTTCACAGGGAACTTTAGTTTCCATAGTACCTTATACCACCATGAACGGTCCCCTCTTGCCCACCTATCCATTTGAAGGTTGTACCAAAATTTTGGAGCATAATGACCACTGGGGGAATGGACCCACCAAAGTTCATCAATCCTATCCCTAATCCTAACATTTGATCTCTGCAGTTATATGATGTAAACTTGCCAAACTTCACCTCAATGGGGCTCAAGAAGAAGTTCCTCAGTTGTTTTCCAACCTTGGTTCCTAAACGTAGTAATTTCCCCATTTACAATTTGGTTGAGAAATTAGATTCCCTGAGCATTAAGATACTCCACCAGTTCCCTAGGGAGTATGTAGACCTCGTTACATCCCACCCATGGATCCACACCCACTTTGAGCCTTATGCCATCCCTGACATGCCATGAAATACCATCTACAATAAGATCAAAAGATTCTATAGTAGCCTTCCAAATGACAGAGAAGTTTTTGAATTTCTTATCAGGATTTTGCAACCAATCATCCATAGGAATCGAACCTATGTACTTCATTTTTATCATTGATGTCCAAATATTATCCATGGTTAATGAGCGCCATAAATATTTTGCAGCCAAAGAGTTTGTGAAACATGGACGATTCTTAATTCCCCACCATCCCCGATCCTTTAGACACGTTATTTTCTCCCATGCAGCCCATGGAAGAACATCATCCTCCTTTGATCCTGTAATAAGAAACAACCACATACTTTTCTAATTTGTGCAAGGATACCTTTCGGGACCCAGGTAAGAAATCTAGTAGACTGGGATTGCAATTAAGACATGATTTAATAAGGACGAGCCTCCCAGCTCTTGATAACCACTTAAAGCTCTAGTGTTTTACTTGATTTTCAATTTTAGATACCAGCCATTTCCAATCAATTTTCATGTAGGAATCTGGCTTGAGGTAAAAAACAAGGTATTTAAAACTCTTCGACATAGGTTTTACCTCGAAAGGGAAAATATTTTGAATACTATTGACCTCCACCACCGAGAGACCATTATAGATAGATTTTTTGTCATTGATGCTCATCCCTATAGATTTTATAAATAATTCCAGTACTGATTTTAGCTGGTGGAAATCACCCCTTGATCCATCAAAAAACAAAATTTTATCATCCAAAGAAAGTAGATGCATAATGAAAAGATTTATTGCTACTTCAATTCCTTTGAATTCCCCCCTTTTGTTGGCATAATGAATCAATTGCCTTGTTCCTTCTACGGCGATGAGGAAAATAAGGGGAGACAGTGAAAATCCCTGTCTTAGACCTCCCTGGCTATGAAAAAAGGGGGAGGCAACTCTATTGATGAGGACATCAAAGCTTACATTTGTTGTACATCCCATAACCTAGTTTATGAGTCCAATGCCAAAGCCTAAGTGAGTCAACAGAAGATGGAAATACATCCAACTAATCTTTTCATAGGCCTTTGATAGGTCAATTTTGACAATCATTCCCTTCTTGTTGAGTTTTTTAATATTGTGCAAGGATTCTTGTGTCACCCCAATGGCTTAATGGATCTACCTACCAAACTATTCCTTGGATATGTTTCTAGATAGAATAGATTTGAGGTGAGATGCAATGATTATGGCAATGACTTTATAAGTACAGTTGCAAATATAGATTGGTCTGAAGTCATCTGAACTCTGGGGATCATCAAATTTTGGAATTAAAGCCAAAAAAGTAGAATTTAGGGGCTCGTGCACAAAGCCTTTAAGCCAATATTCCTCCACCACCCTTATCAAGCCATCACCTAATAACTCAAAAAAATGTTGAAGAAATTCCATTGTCCATCCATCAGGCCCCTTACTCTTATCTTTCTTCATGTATTTAAGAACCCCTTCCACTTCCCCTTTTGATATAGAGGCCATGAGGATGTCATTTTTCTTCCTCCTCGGTATATCTAGGGAAAACCTGGGCCAACGGGATCACTTCAGCTATGGTGGCTTCTAACGGGGCCTTAAACAAGGTTTTGAAATGAGAGCATCCTAGGGATGCCAAAACTTCAAAATATTTTTCCATACCACCATCTACCTGTTTAATTTCCAAAATAGTGTTAGAATTCTTCCTACCCTTGGCATAACTTTGGAAGAATTTTGATTTTTCGTCCCCAACCTCAAGCCATAAAGATCTACTCTTTAGCCTCCATTGTTCTTCAATTTCTTTTAAAAATCTTATCCTTTCCACCTCCATTTGTTTTATCCTTTCCTTTTTCTCCACTGAATCATAACCATCCTCATTCGGACTTTCCAAGGCTTCATGTTCTATCTCTATGTTTTTTAAGACAACTTCATCCCTTATATTCTTTTCCTTTGCCCATAATATCGTTGCATGTTTCAATATTTTTAAGTTTTCCATAAAGGACTGAGCAACGGATAAACCTTGGATTCTAACTTGAGGCCTCCATATATCTCTTACTAATTTGTTAGAATAAAAATCTTTGAGCCGGGAGGAATTAATCTTAAGGGGAAACAGGCTTCCTATTTGCCCCTTTTAGCTCCAAGAAAATAGGGAAGTGATCAGAATCCACTCTAGTCCCTATCGACTTCCTGAAGAAAGGAATTTGAGCAGCAAGGTCCTCCTTTATCAGAAACTGATTCAAGTGCTTAGCCACCCTAGTCTCTCTCACTCTTATATTGCTCCAGGTAGGCCTGACTTTTATCAGATCAACATCAATGAATCTTCCCAGCCAAAATTTGTTAAGGAAAAAATCAACCAAATGATCAGCCTAGGCCAAAAGGCCCAACGACTTTGACAGGCCTAAATAGAAGTTGAAATCCCCACCCAAAACAACCTTTGAGTTATTCAAAAGATATTTTGAGAAAATATTTTTCCAAAAAATATCTCTTTCTTGACACAAACCATAAACATTGATAAGAGTGAGGTTTGAACAATGATCGAAGGAGTATAGCTTTGCCCCTAAAACCAAATCTAAGACCCAAGAATTCATAAGTTTTATATTTTTGTCCCTTAGACCCATCGCTAACCCCCTAGATCTTCCTTTTTCATCAGTAGACACAAAGGACCAGCCTGGAAACATATTTTTCAAGGATTTTGTCACAGTTTCTCCGACACCAAGGGTTTCTTGAAGCATAATAACATCACGACATGCATATTTGAAAAGGTTTTTTACAGTCAAATTCTTCCGTGTGCTAGCCAGACCTCTACAATTGAAATATAAAACAATCATTATGTAACCACCACAAGGGCATGCGTTGCTCTAAGCACCCCTTTTAGGGATAATTTTTTTCCGTCAACTATATCAATTTTTGCTTTAATCAGAGCTTTTGAGATGTTCAATTTTCATCCACGAGTCTTAGGAGGAACAAAGGGCTACTGAATGATCCCAAGACCGCCCAAAGGTTCGAATGGGAAATTTTTTTTGTCCTTGGGAAAAAGATCGTAATGGGGCTTATTAGAGGGATGCACTGGAAGAAAAGGGTGAAACAGACTCGAAGAGGGAAGACCAAAGAGATTTAGATCCTGTAGAGATATGATAATATTTTCTAAAGCTAGGGATACTTTACAAAAAAGAAGATAATCCTTAGGTTTTGGCCTGGAGGGACTATTCTTGTGCACCTCATCCAAAATCGATTTCAATTGAATAGATTGAGAGGAAAGAGGGAGAGAACAAGTACCCACATATTGAGGTGCATGGCCAATTTACTCTGCCTCATCCTGCTCTTCCTGCATATGTTCGATCAAAGGGTTATTTTGAATTCCAGTTCTCCCATTTGGGTCATTCTCTACCTCCATATGAACCAGTATATTTGTCTATTGAGTCCCTTCCTCCTCCGGCTACACCATTCCTTCCACTTCATCCTGAGCCTGATCCCCATTATCAGGTTCTCCCCTTTCTTTTCTCTGCCTTCTAAACCCCAAAGGGTAGTCCCTTGTAAGGTGTATGTGCTTATGACAGTGGTGGCACCTGAAAGGTAATTGTTCATAGTAAATTAATTGGGAGAACGTAAATCAATGGACCTGAATCTGCATGATGTCAATAAGGCCCTCCCTTGGATCTAACCTAACCATTATTCGAGCAACCTTCCTTTACTTTTTCAATAGGAAAGACATGTTTTCTTCAAGGAAGGTGCCCAGTTTGTTGTCGATGGATCTGAATACATCCACCGACCATATTTGAGGAGATAAGGCCGAAATACGCACACACATAGGGATTTATTCGAGTCTCTCTCTTCGGTCATCAAAGAGAGGGTCCATTTTTTGAAAAAATTCAGAGCTTTCCCAAAGCCCCAATTGTATTCTAATACCCAGTCCACACCTTCACCATTCAAAAATCTAACCATAAAGAAACATCTAGCAAAAATAATTACTTCGATATGTGTATATGATCCCTTACTCCACACCTTTTATGTCCATTCTGAGATATATTTTGTTGAATAATTCCTGCCCTTAGCCCTCCCCACAAGAATTAACTCTGAAGATTCCATAGCCTCATCCATCTGAATGTCTACCCCAAGAATAAAATTAGGTCTTTCTGTATTTTTCCAAATCACTTTCCCCTTCTTCCTCTTCAAGCCAGAGGACTAGACATTCTTAGAGAGTAAGGGCGATGAATGCCATTCACCTTCATTGTTATCAATCATAGGGGTTGGCCCTAAAATCTCTTCTGACACCTGATTCCTTTGAAAAAATACCCCAAAGTCTAAATACTACCCAAAAGAATCAGGGTTGAAATTTTGAATCCTCTCCCCCAACCCCAAGGGGTCGGAACCCAAAAGCCTCGCATACTCTAAACCCTATGATGAGGAGGGGAGAAGCCCAACACCTTCCCTTCCCGACTATGCCTGACAATTTTGGACAGTGGTTTCCTTTAAGACTGGAAAGCCTTTGAAAAAAATATCCCCATGCACCTATTCCTACTTTGATAAATAAAATAATTTGGAGAACTTGAGATCCCTTAGGGCAACAGGGATTTTGCAGGCCTAAGTTCGGTTCAGTTTCTGAACCGAGTCGGGATCTTCTGCCCCCAATTCCTCAGAGAGACAAGTTTTGAGACCCTCATCTCTACCAAAACCATTGATCCTAACAATTTCTTCTAAATATCTCTTTAAGAAGCCAGAAGAAAGAACAACAGGAGAGGGTTTTGGTCTTACCAATAGTTCCATCGGCGACCCTTCTGCTTGACCCACCAAGACCGCTGCATTTTCCTATCCGTCGAGTGACCCAATGTCAGACAACTAGTAAATTGCCTTTGAGGAGAAAGGCTTTTCCTCTTCCATCAACCCTAAAACACCTCTAGCATTCCATTCCAGCCTCGCACCTCCTCTTTTTCTAGGTGGATACCTAGTTGGAAAATTTTCCTTCTCTAAGTTCTGTTGAGTGGGCTCTAAGCCCCAAAATGATAGAATATCTTCCGGTTCCAGTTCTAAATCCACACATTATTTATTACTAACCATTGTTTACTGACTGTTAAGGTGAAAAAACAAGGTTGTAACCACTTCTTCTATGATAACCCAAAGAAATCACGTGCAGAAATGACTAAGAGGTGTAATATTCCCAAATGGGGAATGCAGCAATACAATGCAAATATGCAGGAAAATAATGCAGTTCATCAAATACAAAGCAGGAGGCCAATATGAAGACCTTTCAAATGTATTTACAACATCCAAATATATGTACAAGATGGCCCATGATATGCATAACATGAAATACAAGTCTCCAATAGAAGAAAATCCTCAGAAAGAGGTGCTGCAACCATGTATTAAGACTGGAAAAGGCTTTACAACGTTATTTTATTAGGCTACAACAGTTTTTTATTACACTTAAGATCTAGAGCAAATAAGTGCATGAAAAGTCAGATCTATAATAGATCCATACACTATAATGTCTCTTCTTCAAAATCCCCTTGGGGTTTTAAGCATTACACCATGTACATGAAGTAGATCTGAGATCTAAGTTTGCAGATCTGCAGAAATATTCAGATCTGGAATTGGATCTGATCTGATATGAGACAAGAAAATGATCCCTCCAATGGATCTCCAAAGTGAAGGGCAGATCCCCAACACTTGAAAACCAACTCTTCAGATGGTATGCCAAAAGACCCTGCAACAGCACCTACAGGAATAACGCAGATCTGGAAGTAAAATTGTGTTGTAGGGTTTAGAATATGGTTGGCCACATGCCAAGATCTGAAAATGATGCTCTAATCATCCAATACTCTCTTCTCAATGTAATAGAAGCCTCATCCACTGAAAAGGAGCGCTGAAATGGCCTAGATTTGAAGAGATCTAGCCTCCACTTGTTGCAACTTGCAAAGACAACCAAACCCTCAACATGATCTACATTTTAGTTGAAAGTAGTAGCTTGGCCTTCAGCCAAATAGTGGACAATACAATGCAAGCTCTCCCAAGAGTTACTCAATGGGAAGAGGTGGGATTCCCGACCAGAAACACCCAATGCTAAACAGCATTATTCTCAACTAAACAGCAAGAGAATGATATATGTCTAACAGACAATATATTCAGAAATATAATCTCATCAAAAACCTTCTAATGTTTCCATCCCCTTCCTTTTATAAGAAAAGATCTTTCAAACCCTAAACCACTTCCAATGAGATCACTCCTTTCACACAAGCCATCTCCATCTAAAACTTCATTGTGCCTCATTGATGGCCACTCCTCCATGACATAATTGTAGATTTGGTCAAGGTTGACCCAGTCAAAATATCCAGCCCCTTTCACACCTAAGGGTGCTTGTTTAAATAGCCAAGATTTATCCTTTTTCACATTTGGCATTGATTTATTCTTTATTAAGGAGTATTATGAACCTCCTTTTCTCTTTTATTCTTAAAACAAAAATGAATGTTCCAATTAGCTTAGGACTAATTTGGAATATTACAGTACTCCCCTCCCAAATGTTGTTTGTCAAGAAACTGATAAGGTAAGTGTTGCAGCTCTTCTCCTCTTCCATTGGTGACACCAACATGTGATGAGCTTCCTCCATAAGCTAAGTGTTCACCAATCCATCCCTCCATGAGTTGCTCCTCCAAAGTTCTCATGAGATGAAAATAGTCCATCCCATAAGGAGACAATAGTTCACATGAAACAAACATGGCTTGCCCAATGTTCTCCCTAAAACATGTAGCAAAAGGTACATGGAGAATATCCATCCCAAACGGAACATACATTCCTTCCCTCCTCCCTCCATACATTCCCAAAAAAAGTACAAGTATATCATCAATGTATGGGATCAAAACAATATACATGCAAACAAAAATTTGTGCATATGGAGGTGCTAGGTCATAGTCCCATGTGTGGAACCAATGCAGTGCATCTCCTAACTGCATTAGATCATGATGTGGTAAGTGGTTTCCCCACCACTAACTTGCTGCCCATGTCATCTCACTATGGCTGAAAGTGTGAGATATATTTGGTGCCTTAGGAATGCACCCATCATGATACAAAATCTCCCTTTGTCCACCAAGGGAGTGGCTATCTTCAGAAATTTTCGTGGCCCAAAGTTGGCCATGAAATTTTTAAGGTACAATACTCCTCCTTGGATTCATGGCCTGCATAAACATGGTGAAAGAATGCAAACAATAATCAAATGAAACATTATTTACATGAGCATATTTTTCACCAAAATTTCTCCTCAAACAAATGGGGTGGTGCATAGATTTGTCCCCTTCCTCAAAAAGAAAAAGAGATCGCTGAGTTAACTCCCCCATAGAGTTATGTTGCTGCCCCATCTCCACATGGTACATGCATCTTTGAAAATGCTGATATATTTCTCCTTCAAATCCCTTCCAAGTGTAGCTCCTCATGATGATGTTGTAGATCTTCATGGAATATATGTGGCTGAAACAGAACTCTTCGTAGGCCCTTTTTAGCAACTTCTTCTTGAGCTTGGAGGCTCTAGACAAGAAGATCCTACCATGATCATAGATGACTCCTTCTTGGACTGAATAGCCCTCTTCATGTAGTTGGTCATCAAGTATCATGCATGTGTGAAGATCCTTGGAGTAATCCACCAACAGTTTGGATTTCCAATATGGATCTAAACTCCCCAACAATGCCAGCGTTGATGATCTATCAACTGAAATTTTTTTCATGTGGCTACTCTCCTCCTTGACATCTCCCATGTCAAAGGTATAAGTTGGAAGGTCATTCCTTCCATGCATCTCCTTCTTGACATCTCCCATGCCAAAGGTATGTGATGGGAAATTGTTATTCCCTCCTTGAGCTCACCCAACACTCTCAGTATTGTGTTGTGGTCTTCTAACGCTCCCTTCCTTCCTGGATCTATGAATGGAGCATAAGGATGTGATACATCTTTCATCAAATCTAAATCAGGTGGCCTCCCAGGTGGCTTACCACAAGATAATGATGTCTCATGGATCATCCTCATGTGCATAATAGATGGGATCATCATATTCCTGCTTCCACTGTGCAAATTCTTATATGTTCCTTGTGTGGAAGTTTCATAATCATTGGGTATCACTCTTAAGGATGCAAGAGTGCTTCTGATTGGAGTAATTGCTCCATCCTCACGTCCATGTGATGGTGGATCATCTCCTGCTATGTTAGCGTTGTGATCCCTCCTTTGTTTTGTTTCATTGCCTATCAATATAGACACATGCTGCTCATGATATTCATATTTAAGATCCTTCGGGACTTCTTGCAAAGATGCAAGAGTTCCTCTAGTTGAAGCAATTACTTCATCTTCATCTCCAAATAGAAGTAGATCTCCTTCTACTGTCAAAGCGCTGGAGGATCTTCCTATCTCTTCCACTTCCTTCTCCTCATCAATGGAGAATACCTCATCATTAAGAGATCCTATGACTTGATCTCCCTTTGAAAATGGAATCCTCATGTCTTCTTCTTGAGAAGAAAGTTCTTGCTAAAGTGGGGCCTTTGCCCTTGGCAAAGAATGTTGCAGATCTTTAACCCCCTCAACAATGTTACGAAA
This sequence comes from Pinus albicaulis, assembly GCA_034641835.2. Lineage (NCBI taxonomy): Eukaryota > Viridiplantae > Streptophyta > Pinopsida > Pinales > Pinaceae > Pinus > Pinus albicaulis. Next base: position 515,045,190 of record CM076579.1, on the reverse strand, counting down.
TGGAGTTGGCTTCATGGATCCTTCCAACTCATGCAAAGATTCTAATTTCTTGGGCTTAGTTTTCTCTCCCAAGGAAGTTTCAGATTGTTTTAAATCAAATATTTTCACTAACCTCCTAGTGAAATTTTCATAAGTAGATATATTTTCATTATTCAATGAAGAAGATTCAAATAACCACCAGGCATAAGTGTTACCTTCAAGATGTAGTGTTGCTACTCTAATGGCTTCTTCTTCTTAAACTTGATGCAGCTGGAAATATGTGTCTAGCTTCCTTACCCAAGACTTGGATGTGCTCTTGGGTGACCCATCAAAATTAGCTAGAAAGAATCCCCCCAAAATATGTTGCATGCACCCTCTTCTTCTATTGTAATTGTTGGGTCTTCTCTCTTCTTTAAGTTGAAAAAACCCTTGGAAGCTTAGATGCTCCTTGAATCTTCTAGACTGAGATTCATATTCTTGGATATAGTCACCAAGAGTCTCCTCCTTTGGTGTTTCTCCTTCTCCTTCTTCTCTTTCCAAGAATGTAGGCATGCTACAGCGTTGTACATCTGATTGTGTGGCTGAATGCTCACACGCATAATATGAAGAACTGGGACTTTCTTCATGAGAAAACCTTCTTCAGGGATATTTGTGTCTTTCCCTCCTCATTCCCTTGATTTCTCTTTTAAGCTCACGCATAGTTTGGAAAAGATCTTTTGAGAACTCCTTCCCTTTCATTCCTCCAGATAAAGGGGTTTTATCCTTGTTTTCTTTGTCATCTATGTAATCAAACTTCTTATGTCCTTTCTTTAGATACCTCTTCTCTCTGTCGGTAAGAGGCCCTTCTTCTTCAAAAGACATATTGGCTTCTTAGCAAGCACAGGCTATGGCAAGATGATGCTCTGATACTACTGTAACATTCCCAAATGGGGAATGCACCAATACAATGCAGATATGCAGGAAAATAATGTAGTTCATCAAAGACAAAGTGGGAGACCAATCTGTAGACCTTTCAAATGTATTTACAGCAGCAAAATAGATGTACAAGATGGCCCATGAGATGCATAACAGGAAATACAAGTCTCCAATAGAAGAAAATCCTCAAAAAGAGGTGTTGCAACCATGTATTAAGACTGGAAAAGGCTTTAAAATGTTATTTTATTAGGCTGCAATAGTTTTTTATTACACTTCAGATCTAGAGAAAATAAGTGCATGAAAAGTCAAATCTATAACATATCCATACACTATAATGGCTCTTCTTCAAAATCCCCTTGGGGTTTTAAGCATTACACCATGTACATGAAGTAGATCTGAGATCTAAGTTTGCAGATCTACAGAAATATTCAGATCTGGAATTGGATATAATCTGATATGAAACAAGAAAATGATCCCTCCAATGGATCTCCAAATTGAAGGGCAGATCCCCAACACTGAAAACCAACTCTCCAGATGGTATGCCAAAAGACCCTGCAACAGAACCTACAGGAATAACGCAGATCTGGAAGTAAAAATGTGTTGTAGGGTTTAGAATATGGTTGGCCACATGCCAAAATCTGAAAATGATGCTCCAATCATCCAATACTCTCTTCTCGATGGAATAGAAGCCTCCTCCACTGAAAAGGAGCACTGGAACAGCCTAGATCTGAAGAGATCTAGCCTCCACTTGTTGTAGCTTGCAAATACAACCAAACCCTCAACAGGATCTGCGTTGTAGTTGAAAGAAGTAGCTTGGCCTTCAGCCAGATAGTGGACAATACAATGCAAGCTCTCCCAAGAGCTACTCAATGGGAAGAGGTGGGATTCCCAACCAGGAACACCCAATGCTAAACAGAATTATTCTCAGCTAAACAACAAGAGAATGATATATTTCTAAACAAACAATATGTTCAGAAATAAAATCTCATCAACAACCTTCTAATGCTTCCATCCCCTTCCTTTTATAAGACAAGAGCTTGCAAACCCTAACCCACTTCCAATGAGAGCACTCCTTTCACACAAGCCATCTCCATCTAAAACTGCGTTGTGCCTCATTGATGGCCACTCCTCCATGATAGCGTTGTAGATTTGGTCAAAGTTGACCGAGTTAAAATATCCAACCCCTTTCACACCTAAGGGTGCTTGTTTAAACAGCCAAGATTTATCCCTTTTCACATTTGGCATTGATTTCATTCTTTATTAAGGAGTATTATGAACCTCCTTTGCTCTTTTATTCTTCAAACAAAGAAATAAAACAAAAATGAATATTCAAATTAGCTTAGGACTAATTGGGAATATTACAAGAGGTGAGAAAACAAGTGTGACCTCTGTTGTTGAAACAAACAAACAAAGACCCGATAGTTCCCACCGCGATAGGTAAACCCGAAACCCCTGTTCACATTCCCAAGGACATCAATGTCATTCTTGAAATAATACACATGTTATCTAGTCTCTACAAAGAGAGGCCATATGTGCTATAGTGAGAGCCACCATCCATCCTTCCCAAAGCAGACGGTTCGAAAACCTATACTCCATCGCTCCCTCAGCTAAGTTTGTTCTTATCTTTATTTCAAAAAGAGGTCTCACCAATATTGCGATTTTTTCCCAAAGTTAAATTACCATATTTTGAAACCATGGCATTAATAACCTCATAATATTGCCAAAAAAATCCTTTAAAATAGTCTCCCAAATAAAAAATCATCACTAATAGTAAAACCATTGTTTCAAGGTTAAAATTATCACTTCATTGAAACTATGGACTTAACAATTAGTACTATTAAAACAAAAATCTTAAAATACCAATCCATAAATCACAAGGTGACACACTCATTTTTACTTAAAACTAAGATGACAACATTATTTAAATTATGACCTTGGAAATCAATATTCTTACAATCAAAATCTTAAAATTAACCCTCAAATCAAAAAATTACTAACAATGACATCTTTTTTTTTCTTAGAATTACAACCTTTTTCAAATTATGACATAAAAAAAGGTTGATATTATTTCAAATAAAGTCATATTTTAAAAATAAAAAATACAGGGAAATTAAATAAATAAACCCCTAAAACATGGGAATTTGTTTTCTATTAAAAACACAAACCCTAAAATATTAATAAAAATAGATATTATAAATGAAAAAACAAAATTAAAATAAATAAATAAAATCTATTTGTATTTTTTTCAAAATAGATATTATAAATCATATATATATATATATATATATATTTGTATTTTTTTAAGTTGAAAGGGAAAATTATAAATTTTAATTAAAAAAAAAACATTGACAACAATTAAAAATTAAAATTAAAAAATAATAATTTAAAAAACATAAACAAAATCATTAAAATTTCAGAACATAAAAATTGAAAAAAAAAAATAATAAGAATAAATAACCTAAATGGAGTGATTCTTGAATCATCGCTCTCTACCCTCTAGAGTACTCCCCTCTCAAACATGGCATTTCTCCACCTTGTCCCTCACCCACTAGTAGTTAATATCAATGAATAATCAATTGTGCCTCCATTAGAGAAGGTCTAAGGTTGAAAATAATTTCAAAATAAATTAAAATAAAAATGTCCTATCAGCATCAACTTCTAGTGGGACTCAAGATGATGATGTCAAACACAAGGTTATATTGTTTTGAATAAATAACTTATATTTTGTGTTGTATTTTTTACCTATTTCTTAATATATTTACTCAAATATAAAATATAGGCACTCACTAGATGCAAGATTAAATTTCACATCCAATGAGTACCCACTCGATATACATGCAATGGCTCCATAATGAAATTAACAAGGATTACATAAAAACGAAAAATTAGAGAGAGAAAAATGCTTTTTATTATGTCGTATATTCAACTCATCTCCTTGTAGGGTAACTAAAATTTTAAATAAAAACAATCATTAAATGCAAAATTAAATTTTTCATCCAATAAGTATGTATATTTTTTATAAACCCGTGGTGAGATAAACTAGAAATACATGAAAAATATTCAATCAATAACACAATGGGTCCATCAAAAGTATGTCGAGTAGGTACTCATTGGATGTATAATTTAAATTTACATCCAATAAGTGTCTATAATTGAAAATTGAGTCAACCTGGGTGCTCATAAAAAATGTGGAATTTCATTATGCATCAAATGAATGCATAATGGTTGAAATTTGAATAAACCTATCAAGAGATAAGTCAAAAACACAATGAACAAAAATAATATTATTTCTTTGTTTGAAAATTCATAACTTTTGGGGGAGGCAAGAGCGGGAGGGATAATTCATTGCCTGACAAAAAAATAGAGATTAATTATGTGTGGGGTCTGGAAATTTCCACCAAGAACTAGGAAGAAACACTAGCTCTATGGCTAGGTATAAATCTAGCCATAGAAAGAGGCATACATCAGCTAATTGTAATGGGAGATTCGGTGTTAAACATTCAAAAACTCAATAAAAATAAGGAGTCAGGTGATCAATATTGGCTTCCCTTGGAACTAAGGATAAGAGAGCAAATTAAAAAGTTTGAAACTATTGGCTTCTATCACATAATAAGGGAAAACAATAATATTGTTGAAGAGCAGGCAAACATTGGGGCTTGCCTTGAACAAGGTGATATGTTACTAAACCAAGGAGATAAATCTTATCATCATATACCATGATAATTAAAAACAATGATAAAGGTAGGACAGGAATCATTAAGCATTGGACAATACTAAGGATTGATAAGAACTAGAGGTCTCATCGGGCATTTAATAATTGTACGTTAACGAAATTATAGGAAGCAAAGAAGTGGTGGCTCTCGGGAGTAGAAGCAATGGTAGGGAGATCGTCAAGGTGGAAAATAGTGAAGGAACATGTCAATACAAAGGACATATGTAAATATTACCCACGTGATCCAACATTGAAATATAACACTCCTCATGTTGGTTCTTTACTCTTTAGCAGGTGAAGTAAATGTGTCAAGATTGCAAGTTGGAGTATCGAAAGTTAGCGGTACAAACACGCCATCTCAGGGTGAGTGAGTAGCAAGGGCATTCAATGCTCAACAATGAAAACATAGTCTGGTATGGGTAAATAAGCCTGGCTATAAATGGCAAGCAGTTGCAGAGGAATTGCGTCGAGTCTCTGTTAAAATTCGTTTGAAGGCAAGAATGGCATCCCCATGTGAGGTAAGTGAAGAGAGGTCGAGATCAGCGTAAGAGGCGATGTCACTGGAAGAGAAGCTTTCCAGATTGGAAGGCATTGGGGTCTAGTTAATGGAGGAAGTGCGAACTCACTTTTCGTTGTTGATGTGTGAGATTGAAATGATGTGGGAAGACGTGGAGAGGCTTTGGCTTATAGTGGTAATTGTAGCTATGAAAACTGATAATCTCTATGCGAAGGTGGAAGGGATAGAGATAGGGATGGAAGCGACAGTTTTGGGGGTACTCGAGGAAGTTTTCGGCTTACAAGATCCTCCTCCATCCGAAAATCCAGGCGAGCTTGAGGAGTTGGTGGAAGCAGAGGTTCTAGTGCAGGAATAAGCAGAAAAGGGAAACGAGATGGAAAATGGAGAGTTTCTATAATGTATACTTCTTTCAACATTTTTTTTTAATGTTATGTAAATCAGTGTTATATAATGGCCTGTTTTGGAGACTATATATGATAAACTCAGTTAGAAGTACGATAGGATATAGGCAAGATAGCGGAAAAATCCATTTTGATCAATTTTGGTTTTCAATAGTTGATGAACAGTTTGTGAATGCAAGGGTTTTGGCTCGTGTTCTAGTTTGATTATCTAAAGCTACTCATTTCCTTTAAAAATATATCATAACTTTTAGTTTATTAGTTTAATTACTATTCTCTTCCTCTCTATTTTAAATCCTTATGAGGCTCATTTTAGAACTCAAAATTTCTCTTGTATTTTATTAACCACAAAAAGAAGAAACATTGCAAGGCTTGTCATGATAAACCTAGACATTCAAATAACAAATTCCATACCTTATAGACCAGAATGGCCAAGGCCCTTCTTACTAAACAAGAGCCAACAAACAGTGAGATTGATGAACAACAAGAGATCCTTCTTACTAAACAAGAGCCAACAAAGGGTGAGATTGATGAAAAATAAAAGATTAATTTAAATAATCCAACCTCCATAAAAACTCAATTAGTTCTCAGGTCATACGTTAATAATGTAAACTATCAAACGAGAACTGTACCGAGTACCGTTTTTTTGAGGTAGCCAGAAATCATCTGATTTTGAAAAGTGTTGATTCATAATACACATTTTCTTATGTATCAAATATGAAGAACTTTTTTAAAATGTTGGTGATATTCATGTTGATTTTGAAAAGTGTTGATGCAACATCAACCATTTCTTTTAAAGCGCTTATTTTTGACACTTTAAATTTTCTTATGTCTTAAGTATGTACAATTTTCATTTTAAATATTGATTATTTAACCATTTTTAAGTTGTCTTATTCCTCTTCTTGTTTTTCGTCCTAACATGTTTTTTTTTCAACGGTTTTCTAAACATGTGATTTTTGTTTTTTTTTTTAATGTTTTTTATAATGGATTTTTTTTTTTTGCAAAAAGAAAAAAAATAATAATAATAACATTAATATTTTGAAGTTGAGATTATATATATATATATATATATATCGTCAATTAATACTTCAATACACACAAAATAATTGTCACTAAAAAATAATAATTTTAAACACTCGACAAAAAATATACATTTTGCATATAGTTATAATTTTTTTTTAAATTGTGTATTTCAAGATCTTTTCACTAAAAATTTCGTATTAAATTTTTAAAAATTATGAAATTTTTTAATACAAAAATTGGAAAAATATGAAATTTTACGATATTTTGGTTAACTTTATATCAAAAATGATAACATTTGAAGTTTTTTTTCCAAGAAAAAATGTTTCTGATTTGAAGTAAAAAATAACAAAGCAAAAAAATGTTAAAAAAAACATATTAAAAATTTTAAATTGAAAAAATAAACATTGAAAAAAAACGGTTAAAAACAATAAAAACATTAAAATTAAAATTAAGCAAACACAACATTAAAATAAATCTAAAACAATAAAAATTAAAAATTAAAAAAACAACTAAGAAAAAAAACATTTAAAAAAAAAAATTAAAAATTATGGCCCCACGAGACTAGGCGGGGAAGACTTAGATTCTAAGAATGACCCTCCCCACCCTGGGCCTTGATTGGCCCGTCTAGTAGCGGGGGGGCGGAGCTGCGTTGTAATCGCGCCTCCCCTACCCTAGCCCTGTGGGGCCATAATATATATGTGTGTGTGTGTGTGTGTGTGTGTGTGTGTGTTTATTTTATTTTTATTTTAAAATTTTAAAATTGTTTTATTTATTTTTATTTTAAGTTTTTTTTAATGATTTATTATTGATTTTTATGTGTTTTTTAATGGTTTTTCTTTTAAAGTAGGTTTAAAGCCTTTTTATATTTAATTTTGAATGTTTTTCCTTTTAATTTAATCTTTATTTTTTTTTTTTTTTTTTTTTTGGGTAATGTTTTATTTTTATTTGTTTTTTGGGTAAGTTTTATTAATTTTATTATGTTTTTAATTTTATTATAATGTATTATTTGTTTTTTTAATGTTGTTGTTGTTGTTTTTTTTTTTTTTTTTAATGGTTAATCTAATATTGTTTTTAAATTAAGTTTTTATATATATAATTTTCTTTCTTCTTCTTTTTGTTATTTTTTATGTTTTAATATATATTTTTATTTTCCCCAATCGGGGTGTGAGCTGGGAGATGATTCACATGGGGATCAGAGTAACGATTAACTACTTAAGTGCAAGGGAAAGTGGGCGGGCCTTCCCATGCCTTCACAGGATAGTTGCATTCAAGGCTCAGCAGACTCGTAGACCTTTGTCAAAATGGGCCTCGAGCGAAGGTTATCTCCCCCGCCAAGTGGTGGGAGACGCATTCTACATGCAAACAATTGTCTGGCTTTATACCTGGTATCTCTGGTGGGTGGTAAACATTGTAAGCTGGTTCGGGGAGTTGGTTAAGCGAAAGAGAAATAACACAAGAGTTTGTCACGGCCTGGAGGCTATGCGTGTATCCTGGTACGTTTCTCAGGCTCTCTTGGTCAATGAGATGGAGGCTTCGCCTCAGAACTTGCATTATGAATGGAAGGGTTTGAGAAAATTGAGGCACTGGAAAGTTGGGTTGTTGGTAAATATCGAATTGTTTGAGTTTGTCATGTCGATTTCTGTTTTATATGAATATTCGCTTGCTCAAATGGGAATGTTTTGGGATTTTTTGTTTTTCTTTGATATGGTAAATGCATATAATGTATGTGAGCTTTTTCATCTCTAGTTTCCGTTGCTCCAGCAAATCATGGGTAGAACAGTGGTTTTGGGTTTAGTTTGGGTCCAAATTGTTAAACCCTAGTTGCTAGAATTCAAAGGGTTCGTCGCCTATTATTAGGCATCGCTTAGTGATATGAAAAAACTCTCGTTCTTGGAAGAACAAAGGAAAGAATGTTGGGAAGCTTGCACGGTTTTATGTCGTCAGGTGCATATATATGTTATAATTGTCAGGCAAAGCAAGGTTAACTGTCAGTTTGTCTACATGACCATTACAGGTTCGCCTAAATTGTTATTCCCTCCAGCGCCTGCACTGTGGGTCTTGCCTCCAGTGTGTATTAGAGTGGTCTTGCAGTTGTTGGGTGGTTCGGTGAAACACATAATGGTGAAGGCGACTCCAGGTAATGGAAAGAAAGGGCGTGGAAGCAGCGGTAGAAAGTAGTTAAGTGACAAGGGTAAAGAGCAACGGGCGTTGTTAGCAAACCCCCGCATCAAAGAGGTTGGAAAATAGATGTTGAGAATATGCAAAACACCTTGCATGCTTATTGCATTAGGTGCTTGACACAAGTGAAAAACATGATCTCAACATGGGAGACAAAATTAAATTTAAAGGTTGCAGTCGAGTTTCCGGTCAAGGACTGGACAACTCTGGTTTCTGATCCCGAGCATACCTGAGGCAAGCTTACTCTACTCAAAAATTCGGTGCATCTCTACTAGTTCATGAAATGTATAGTGGCAAAAGTCATATCGTCTACGCTTGAAGCAGTGGGTAATTCGAAGCTTGAGTCGAACCTCACAGACATCCAAAAGGAAATTCAATCTATTCAGCTAAAGTTGCGCCACCAAAACATTCGCCTTGGCCGCATTGAATGACAACCTCAGGGTCTGCCACAATTTGAAATGTCAAGGTCAAGTGCAAAAGACATTGTTCCAGTAGAATCGTCTGATGATTAACTACTGGAAAGACTTGTTGGGTAGTTTTTGGTTTTCTTATGATAAACTTGTCGAATAGCATTTACTTTTAATGTTTTGGATGGCTTATAATGTTGTTCGGTGGCCAACAGACCCGGTTTCCTTCGGGCAGGTTAAGGCCATTGAACATATTCTATGATTGTAACATGTTTTTTGAATGAATGAACAGAAAGGAACTGCCAAGCTTATATATATATATATATCATTTACGTGTTATTCATTTTTAATTTTTTGTGTTTTGTTTTTTTTATTATTTAAATTTTTGCTTCTTTTATATTTCTTATTTTTATTTATTTAAATATTTATTTTTTATGTTGTTTTATTTTATTTTTTCCATAGGGTCGATGCTTGACTAGTGACCCAATTCCACTATATGTCAATTTGATAGTTGATTTTAAAGTTTTTGTTATAATGGATTGAGTATGCCCCCAAAATGTATCAATTTCATGGTTGGTCTTTAAGTTTTCATTATAATGGATTGAGTGTGCCCCCAAAATGTATCAATTTCATGGTTGTCTTTAAGTTTCCATTACAATAGGTCGAATTTTCCTACACTACATGTCAATTTGATAGTTGATTTTTAAATTTTTGTTGCAATGTGTCAAGTTGTCTTAGGGTAAGATTTTAAAATCATTTTACTTCTAGCATTTAAAAAAAAAAATTGCTCTCGGTATAATGACCCTTTGATTGTTTTTTAAGTTGTAAAAAATTTTCTTAATGCCATGATTGAAATATGTTGAAAACTTCAAGTTTTTTGTAATCACAATCTTTGGTTTTAATTCCATGGTTGAAAATTTGTCAAAATTTTAAGGTTTTTCCGAGTCATGATATTATATATTTAATCTTATGGTTGAAAACAATGATAAATATTTTATCTTTAACATCATCGCTGAAAATTGTTGGAATTTTAAGGCTTTTCAAAAATGTGATAATTTAACTTAATGTCATGTCTGAAGATCGTTGAATTTTTAAGGTTTTTCGAAGCCATGATATTTTATTCTTAACACCATTGCTAAAAAATGTTGAGAATTTACTTTAAAAAATGACATTATTCCAACATTAAAAAAAATTGTTGTCACAGTGATTTTCACACAAAAAAAAAAAAAAAAAATGTTTTTATTGGCTTTTACTGCCATTTTTTAAAAATGCTGAAAATTTGCCTTGAATAAATAAATAAAAATTATTGACGATTCATCAACTCATTATAGCTTCCTACCACATCACATATTAAACCATATCATCTCAACAAAGTCATTAGTCTCACTTTTGCATTTTAAAATTTCAAAATTCTATTGATGTTGAAAGTAGTGTTACAAATCTGGTTTGATGTGAACTAATTCCCCATGAATTTTAGAATTTGATTAAACAAAAATCTACACTAGCTTTTACAGATACAACACAATCTTCTCTTATATGGAGCAACCACTAGCTAGTTAATCAATATCCCTAATTTAACATTACCTACTCCACAAAGTTCAAACTTCAAAATACACTTACAAGCACCAAGTAAAAACTTTAATTCTTAATACTTCAAACAATCCCACACTTACCTTAACCACAAAGCAAATTAAAAGTCAATCTTCTATATTTAGATAGAAAAACCAATATTTTAATTCTTAACACTTCAAACTATCCCACACTCATCTTAACCACAAGGCAAATTAAAAGTCAACCTTCTATATGTCAATAAGAAAACCAATATTTTAATTCTTAAAACTTCAAACTATCCCACACTCACCTTAACCACAAAGCAAATTAAAAATCAACCTTCTATATTTGGATAAATTAAAAGTCAACCTTCTATATGTCAATAAGAAAACCAATATTTTAATTCTTAAAACTTCAAACTATCCCACCCTCACCTTAACCACAAAGCAAATTAAAAGTCAACCTTCTATATTTGGATGAGAAGACCAATATTTTTGCATATGCACTTCAACTTCTCACAATTAGCTCATGCTCCACACCTATTACATGTATTTTAATTTTAGCAAGATGTTAATTTCAACTTTCTCCCCATATCAACTTTTAATAAAATGTTAATTATGACCTCCACATATCTACACAATGCAATGTAATCAACGCATAGCTCTTACAAATTATGGTGGCCTCGCTAAGATGGATATACCTTTCGATGAAAATATCTCCAATTTCTTTTCGAGGAAATGATACTTGCTACCTAGTATCCAAATATGTATTATATTAGTAATTATATTTTACATTGAATATATTACAATAAAAGATGTAGGTGATTTTATTAAGGATGATAACTAATTAAACTTGTATTTTATATTTGTATTTATAGGGGTTGGGTGTCTCTTTTTTTAAGATTTTCAAAATTTTGATTTAATTAGGAGATTTAATCTCCACAATATTTTTAACATTAGTGACATATCACATATTGAGACCTTACTCAAAAGTAGTTATGTATTTTTACTATTTTAGTTATATTATTTAATTAAAAAATGATATACTAATAATTGTCATATAAAATGAGTTGCATTTTTTTTAGGCATATGGTATTGATAAGCCATGGTAATGACCCATGGTATTGTAACAAATCCTATTCACAAAAAGCGCCATAGTACTAAGTGGAGATAAATCTTCACGATTAAAATCTTGTTGCATGTTATTGCATATATATATATATATATATATATATATAATCAATAATAAAGATAATTTAAAATAAAGTTGTAATTTAGTTAGTCCACGAGACATAGAATAGACAGTGGTAGGGCATTATGTTAAGGCACTCCATGGTGTAAAGGTCGGTTTGAAACTCCGTGTGCAAAATTCTAGTCATGCGAAGGGCTAGTGTGGCCAAGGCTAGGTCCAATTCTTAGGGGATTTTGATAGCTTAAATGACCCTAGGTCGTAACTTCTCAAGCCACAAGTTAGACATGCCAGACATCTCAAAACTCACATAACCTAGTAACTATATATATATATTACATTTTTTTAATATTCACAATGTGAGATGTATCATAAAATGTGTTTTGATAATTCTCATAAATTAATGTCTATCAACATTTACCACCCATTTAATTTATATGACTGTATTAGTTATATATACCCAACACACTCAAATATATATAGAATATATATATCACGTATAGTTGCAATGATATTCTTTGTACTTGCACTCTCTGTGAGTGAATATTTGCATTGTTTATGTGCTGCCCATGAAAGAAAGACTATGAAGTCTTCGTATTGTAATGATATTCTTCGTATTTGCACTTCCTGTCCAGTGAATTATTTGGATTGTTGTCCAACACAATTGCTACCCACGATAGACATCGAAGTATTTGTACTGTTTAACACAATCGCTTCACATGATATAGACTCATTTCTTGCATATGAACAAAATTTTACTGAAATATAAATGGACAAGAGAGAGATTTGCAAGTATCGTTCAACTCTACAAAAAAATGAAAGGAAAACATAGAAAAATAATTTTACTCAGCAGAAGTGATAGCCTTTGGCTCGTTGCATTTTACGAGAGCAAGAAATATTTTTCATGGAGATATTAAAAAACCTGAGAGTTTTGTTCTTATGCAAAAAAGAACTAACGAAAATATCGGTTAGATGGAACTTGAAGATCAAATCGCTCTTTAACCTTCAAAATAAAGATAGGCTTTTATCTCCATCAGCATCTAAAGCAACATGGAAAGAAGAAAGAAATCCTGAAAAGGTAAAGATGGGTCAAGCAGTTCACAGGGAGCTGCAAATAAATTCTGAGTATTACCACTGAGAAAGAACGCAGTGTTGAACCAAAATAACAACCTATGGCAAACAATGGTGAACCATAACAAATGTAGTCCGCAGGCTGCCTTGAATAAAATCCAGAATTAGCATCGAGAAATAAGAATCAAACATGGGAACAGATGCAGGATTCTTTATCTTAGTTTCTTAAGAAAATACTAAATGTATATCAAACTCTTGCTTTTCCTAAAAAATGCTCAGCCATTGACCTACAAAGGACTGTCCAGGAAATTCTTTAACATTCCATCTATATCACCAAGTGTTATTAATTTCAAGCATAAACAGATATAACAACTTCTCTAGGCTAACATGTAACTTACATATGCGTACAGGTAACGGTACGATCATGATGAAAATAAATTTAAACTTCGGATAGAAGGTACCGTGGTCTTCCTTCGTAAAGGGTGACATCATTAGGATGACTACATGGGTACATTTTGGTATATGTACCAGTATGATCATGATGAAAAAAAAAATTACGGATACATGCTCTTCCTTTGTAAAGGAGAGATCATTAAGATGCAGGTATGGTGGGTATGGATAGATCCTGGAAGAACTAGAATGCCCATGCAACTATGTAAATTGTGCAAATAATTTGTAAATAATTACACCCACTTCACATCATGGGAGGAAAGATGGTATAATTATACATACAATTCCAATCATATATCAGCGACAAGATGTGATCCAAAATCAAACTAACTCTAAATCATTTAAAGAACAAACGAATTATTACAGCAGGCTCGTTTTGATTGCCATCTCAAGCCTGAAGTCATGAATATGGGAATATGTAGTATGTATATGGAAAACTCAATTGGGGAACAACATGAAGCCTTATACCTGAAGGCAGCCCCTCAAATGTTTCTTCAGATAGAAAGAATTTGGAAGATAAATGCTTTCCGAGAGATACTTGCAGTCCCCTTGGTGGGGCTAATACATTATGACATACAAAGTGGCTGACCCCATCTTCCAAGTTAAAAATAGTCTTTCACTGTGATTTTGAATCCATGAATGCTAGAGATGAGCATATCCTCTGGCAATGTTTTAAAAGTCGGATTGAGAATCAGTCGAGGGTCAACTCAGACTCTGCCATGACTGGGACAAATCTGATTTTAATGATTTGATTTACTAAAAAAATTAATAAAAATATATAAACTTTAATAAATAATATATATCTTAGAGATTCCAAATCATTGGAGACAAAATATGCAAAGTCTGCTCATGTATATACAATGTAAGAGTGAATATATGAAAATGGAACCTAGTGCAATACCTACCAGCAACAAAATACATAATCAGTGAGAGGCTATAATGGGTGTCTAGTCCAAAAAATATGCTACAGGCTACTGGCTGACTACATAGTACATAGTACAAATCATTGATCAACATGATCAATTATCAAACCCATCATATTTTAAAGATTCCAAACCATTAGAGACAAAATATACAAAGTCTGCTCCTGTATATACGATGTAAAGGTGAATATATCAAAATGGCACCTGGTGCAATACCTACTACCAACAAAATGTCACCTAGTGCAATACCTACCAGCAACAAAATACATAATCAATGAGGGGATCTAATGGGCGTCTAGTCCAAAAAACATGCTACAAGCTACTGACTAACTACATAGTACATAGTACAAATCAGTGTTTTAAAAATCAGACTCGGGTTCCGATTTGGCCGAGGGTTGGCTCCGACTCCGACTCGGTATCGACTCGGCCGGTTCAGTTTCAATGACTAGATCTTTGTAAAAAATACATTAAATATTAATTTTTTTATAAAAAAACATGATTTTAAAGATTTTCATTCATGTTTCCAAACACAGCATTACAATATAGACAAAAGACAACATATGATCAAAGTAGGCTCATGAATATATCCATTATATCAAAATTGCACCCAGTGCACTGTCCAATATATGATGATGATATACAGAACAGAACAAAAAACATAACCAAGGAGGCTCTAAATGGCATCTACAACAAAACATGAATAGTCACTACTGCTAGACATCTGACAAGCCAATGTCCTCTGCCTCAAACTCTGAATCAGAGGGGGAAACTGCTCGCTCCTCCTCTGAATCAGCGTCCTCAACGAGAACTATACCACGCTGAGCCTGAGATAGATGAGTTATGCGCCTCCGTCATGGCTGACTAAAGAAAGTGCCTGCGACTGCAACTGGAGGGATTGGAACTGGACCTACTACTAGCGGTTCTGCATTGAACAGAGCCTCTACCTGTGTATCGAAGTCCATCCCCACACTAATATCCTCATCAGAGTCAAACTCTGGTGGACAAGTCTCCACTACCCAATCTAATGTTGGATCAATATCCTCCAACACAATGGGATCTGAATCAGGTCTTTTGTTCAGCAATTAGTTGTGTCTTAGTTGAAGGTTGTACTGGACATACACTAGATCATTTAACCATTTTTGCTTCAAACGGTTTCTCTTCTTTGTGTGAATCCTCTCAAAGACGAACCAATTGCACTCACACCCAAAAGCACTGCAAGTTTGACTCAAAATGCGGATTGCAAACCTCTGCAATTCAGGACAATGGCTACCAAATGCCTCCCACCATTGTGCTGCAAAAAATAAGTTTCAGTTAGCTCAACAAATTATATCCAACTTTTAAATTATAAACAATTATACAAAATAATAAAATATGAATTTGAAAATTGAAATTCTTTGTTTACCTGGATCATCTGATTCCCTTGCAATCCATGCAAGGTTCTTGCTAAAGGTACCTGTGGCTTGGCTGAACACAGTGATCTAATTGTGTATCTGCAACTGGCCACTCTCTGTGGGGATCATGCGATCCATGCAGTCAATCAATCCATCTCTAACCTCCCCAGCGAAAGCTCTTGCCTCTTGAGCTTTATAATGATACCTTGGGTTTAGAAAACACCCAGCTGCATGTATAGGGCAATGGAGTTGATTGTTCCATCTTTGATCAATGATTGCCCAAATGGGCCCATACTTACCCACTATGTCCTTGTATGCTGCCCTTATTTGCTCCTTTGCTTGATCCATAGCCTCATAAATGAAGCCCATAGCCAATCTTTCCCCATCCACCAACCGCAACACCTTAACCAGTGGCTTAGCAAGTTTCACAATCTCTGTTGCCTTTTTCCAAAATATTTCTTCATTAACTTTCTTTTTCACATCTTTGCCATCTTGTTTGCAAACCCACTGTAATTCATTCGATTCATCACTAAAAAACAATTTTTGCAAGTTTCTATGTTGGGCAAGCATAAGATTGCAATGTCAAAAAATGTGTTGCAAATCTAGTGATGGCAGGCCTAATAATTTCATTGCCCCCTGTGTGTTTCCTCATCAGATTCAGAATCCATGAGTGATTGTAAATATATTTTGTGATGCTTTTGGCGTGCTCTATAGTGTTCTTGATCCAATCTATTTTGCCAATATCCTCAAGCATGAGGTCTATGCAATGTGCAGCACATGGGGTCCAAAAGATGGTTGGGTGTTTTTTCTCTAACAATTTACCAACAAGAACATAGTTAGAGGCATTATCTGTGATGATTTGAACAACATTTTCCACCCCCACCTCTTCAACAACTTCATCCAAAAGCTGAAACAAGTGTGCATCTTTCACCCTATCAGATGCATCAACTGATCTTAGAAACATGGTTCCCCGTGGGCAAAAGACAAAAAAGTTTATGATGGTATGGTTCCTCTGATCAGTCCATCCATCTAACATGATGGTACATCCTGTATGTGTCCATGAGTTTTTGAATTCTTTCAGATAATCATCAATGGACACAAGCTCTTTTTGCAAAAGAGATCCTCTTAACTCATGCATAGTAGGGTCTTTGAAGCCCTTTCCAGCAGCATATATGGCATTAAACATAGGTTCATAATATGGTGAACGAGTAGCATTGAACGGAATATCAACATCATACCACCATCTAGCAATGTAATCACAAGCAGCTTCTCTCAATTCTTTTTTCCAATGCTCATCTAAAGTGGGTTGCACTTAACCTCTACTTGTAGGACTAGGACCATGTGCACTATCAGAGGGAGAAGACAGTATGAAAAAACTTTTGATAGTACTCCTATTCTCATTGCACCCTTACCCTTTTCAGAAATAGACTCCATAGAGGGAGGAACATAGTGAAAGGGGTCTGATGCATTAGTGCAAGGGATAGATGAAGAACCCTCATAATCAAAAGTTGGGTTGACAGCCATCATGTGTTGTATATTTCTCTTCCTCCCAATTTTAGCCTCTATTTCTTTTTGCCTAGCTTTGTCTTCCTCAAACTTTTGAAATTTCTTTTTCAACTCTTTCCTAATTTCCCCAATGTTTTCTGCTTCACATGGAGGAATTTGGCCTTTAAGACCAACCAAATGTAGTTTCAGTCTATGAATGCCCCCTCCACCTCCCTTAATTTCTCTCTTACAAAATTTGCAATGCATTTGATCATCAACCATTTCAGCATATGCCCAAGTAGCGTCTTTCATTCTAGGGGTCATTTTGGACTGAGTTTTTGACTTTGGAAAGAAAAGGTTTAAATCTCAAAAAGAAAACAAAAAAAGACTATTCATTCTATGTTCATTTTTTTCACAAAAAACTATGTTTACCATTTTCAGATTTGCAAAAAAATAAAACAAGCACAGGCAGATTTTAGAAGGAAAAAAAAAAATACCTCTAGGCTCTAGCCTCCTCAATGCAGCTCCAACAAACCAACTCCTCAATGCTGCTCCAAAGCTTTCCCAATAAGCTCCTCACCGCTGCTCCAAAGCTTGCCCAAAATACTCCTCAAAGCTGCTCCAAAACCAACTCCACAACTCTTCACAAATTCCTCACAAATGCTCACTCAAATTCAATGAGATAGATGTGAGGAAATGAGAGGGGTTGGGTAGGGGTTAGAGCCTTAAATAAAACCCTAACAGCAACAAAAAATAACATTTCAAGTCCGTTTTTCAGCTTTAGAGGGGCTTGTGGCCGATTTGGAGTGGCTCCGCTGGTTTAGCTCGGGTTTGGCCAAGCCAGCCGGTTTGTGACCGAGCCGACCGAGTCGGTGTCCGGCTCAGCTGGCTCGGTCACAAACCAGCCTCCGGACCGGTTTTTCCACCGAGTCACTCCGGCCGAGGGTCTGGCTCGGTTAACTCAGCCGATTCCGAGCCGGTCCAGGCGTTTTTTAAAACTATGGTACAAATCATTGCTCAACATGATCAATCATCAAACTCATTGCCACTGCTAGAAATGGGATCCTCAGCTTAAGCTACAAAATCATCCTGTAGTATCCTAAGGAAATTTTTCCCTTAGGGGTTTTGTGTGGGCTAGGGTTTCTAATATATCAGAATGATTATTCAATAGTAGTGTATTTGCATTATTCATTCAACAGTAGCATAAGGCAAATAAATCATCCAACAACAACATGATTATTAACAAATACCATAAGTTAGGGCTGACTGCCCAATCCACCAATGTAATTCTGATTTGCAGAACCAATGTTTAGTATAACCAGTGCTTTACTATTTTAGACTGTTCTACTGATAACCCACTGTCTAACACCTAGCAACAATTTCAACTCACTGTCTAATGCTGGACGTCTATATGCATCAGTCTCAGCTGTCTGACTTCACTGTTACAGGGGACCTGAACTGTCAGTCTCAGCTGTACAACCTTGCTCCAAGTTTCCACTGTGATGGAAAAACCTTTGCTACACTGGCTATCTGAGGAATAACAGTGGACAGTCCGTGCCACTGCTTCAGCAGTTGACAGGCTGCTTCCCTAGATTGTCTTCGGACCGCTTCAGGGAGGATTTAGCACTCAATCCGTGCCCTGGAACACCTTCGCTGCCAATGCAATAATTAATCAGGCTTCAGCTCCTTAAGCTCTGTAAAAGTGAAGAGCTGTGATACTTAGTGCATATGCATGCTGCTACCCTTATGAAAGACAACCGAGCTTGGGAGAGACCTGAATGCCCCAGGCCTGACCTGACAGCCAGAATGGATACCCTGTTTCCCGAACAAGGAGTCTCACTGTAACGAAATGTATGGGCCACATGCCCTACGTGTTGTTACCTGTTGTAGTTCCCGCGGGGAAGTACTGTTGAATGGGGTTGGGGTTCCAGTGCCCTAAATTTGCTTCAGACAGAGATGTTCATGCCCAGAACGAGCCCTTCTTCTGAATGCAGATACTTTACTGGTTGGTATGGTGCCTGAACGAGCCACAATTATGCCCCCTCTATCCTCAGATTTGTCCTGCAAGCAAGGCGCAGATCTTACAGTCCTTAACAAGCCTCAGACCAAATCTTCCAACCGCACAGAGAACGTCTCAATGTGCCAAAATCAGACCAGAACTGCCCCAAGAAATATGATGTGCCATAACAACGAAAATAGGTGTCTGGGTAGGGTGGGATCAACTCCACTAAAACTAGACAAAGAATTAGCTAGGGTGATATCACCTCCACCGAAACTAATCAAGAAGAAGGGGTCTTAAAACCCTCAGCTCAAGAAAACAGAGATATCCAACCCAAATCGATGATGACAAAATGATTCCAACTCTCCTTTATTTACAGATTTCCTTATGGGGGCTTCTCCTCTTTAATCAAATGTGAGGGGTTCATGTGCAACCCCCAATTTGGGATTTTTGCCCCACCTACCCCAAAATCTACCCAATGTTGCCCCAAAACATTGGATAATTGGGTTTTCCCCTTTATCAAAGGCTATAGCCTATAGGGTTGGATAGGCTATTCCATCCTCCCGTGGGCAATTAATCCATAGGGGACATTACACATCCTCATACATATTAGCGACAAAATACTTGAGCTACAAAATCATCCTTACGCTCAGAATCTTCAGACTCCTTGGACTACTCAGGGATATCTGCAACTACAGTAGTAGTACTAGCAGAAGCATAATCTGCATGGCTAGTGTGCTTGTATGTGCTATGGTTGATACGGTTTAAGTTGATAGGAATTAGGCTCTTCATATTTTTTTGTCTTCATATAGTACGCCATGGTGAGGCTCCTGACCAACTCGGACAAGTAGGTATGGACTCAACTGGGTTGGACTGGTTCAGTATCAAACTGGTTCGGCTTGTTCGATACCAAACCAGTCCCCCAAACCAAGCAGAGGGCCAAGACATCATGGATCAACTCAATCAACTCAGCCAAGTCCGAGTCCAGACAGACCAATTTTTAAAACCATGCCCCATAAAACTCCAAATTGTTGTCCTTGGTATGTCTTGAGATCAATTCAAATGAGTCTGGCTCAAACACTTCTAAATGCACTTTCAAACTTAATGCCATAATGATTAATCCAACATTTTAAATGGAATAGAAAACCTCTGTCCTCTTCCAAGTTCATCTGATGAAGGAGATACAGCCTACTAAGTTGAGATCAAAATGCTTTCCATATTTATATTATTCAACAGTTCAAGTGCCTATATAAGGTCTGATAGCTTCCTTGCGCGTATGATGCACTGGCTTACAGGAAACATAATGTGATCTCAATATTCAGTAGTTACGAGGACAGGACAATAATTTAAAACCTTGCTGATAAATCCATATCCTATGTAGAACTAGACAGAATACAGATCACAGGCAATTATGATAAACAATACAGAAAGAAGCAAGGTCGTCCATAATCCGTCTTATTTGTAAGCTTCCACCAAACATTGAATGTAATACGTCATTTAAACTTTAAAATGAAAGCTATAGCATAAACCATTAAAATTTATGAAAGACAATTTATCAAGAGTGAACGCAATAGCTTAATAACATTATTAAGACCTAAAATATGATATTAAACATTTAGAAATATACAAATTGCTCTACATGCCTTGCCTGCATACCCCATACCAAGTTAACATTATTCCAATTGTGGAAAATAATTAGTAGAAACTCCCCATGCTATATTGTTGCCACTTATGAGAGCATGAAGAATTACACTGCAAATGTGAAAAAATGACTAAAATACAAAGGGAAACTAAACAAATTGACTATCATGATATCCCTCCAGCATTTGCGTAAACTAGAGCAAAAAATGATTGCACTTGTGGAAGTTTCCCAATTATGTTGATGAACCTGTTCTTGGTAGGATGTTCAAGAAGTACAGTACTCGCATGGGCAACTGGAGGTAAAAGCTTAGCTAGAGGGATGCTGCTGGGAGCGCTTCCCTCGAACATTGTATTAAACTCATCCATCATGCTGTCCAAAGCAGTCTTCAGTGATTGTTCTAGTATGAGAGCAAAGTCATTGCTGTCACAATCAATAAAAATCATGTCATTAGAAATCTTAAAAAGGAAAAATGAATGAGACAAGCAACCTCTAGAAACATTTGTTATCAAAATAGTGCACTTTCTCTTCATGATATGATATGGATATAAAAAGTTGAGCAGAATAATAGGCTTTTTTAAAGGCCCACAAAAATTCTCAAAAAAGTATATTTTGGTATGGGTTAACTTGAATACTTAATGAATCAGTGAGTATCACCCCTTATGAGTTGAGTATGAGGGTGATCCATAATACATGTGGATTATACAAAAATCCAGTATGAAGAATTCATGGGTTTTCCAGTCACAGCAGCATGATGCTTCCATGCCTAACTAGTAGTGATGTCATCTTCATATACTACCAATAACAATTCAATGTTTCTCAATGCTAAGCAACAAAAACAATGAGTATTGTTGTCGCACAGATTGTTCAGGGCACCGCGACAACGGCTCAGACTGGGGGCTGTCACCTTTATCCCCAATCTCTCTCTTTAAGCTGTCTCCTTGCAGGCTAAGGGAGGTAGACCCTTTTAGAAATGAAGGATAAATCCAGGAGACACAGCGAGAACATCAAATACAAGATGAAATTAACAGGATTTCACAGATCTAGATTAGATTCCACGTTAGAGACCAGTGCCTTATGGAGTCAAACAAGATCCTGTTATGCAATTATAAACCAGTAAATGATGACTAACTGCTGCTTATGGAAACACGATTTATCAATGATATTCAATCAAAAACACCACAACCACGAATGAAAATGCCAGATGTTTGAAAGATTTCCAAATTTATGATGCTTCAATTTATTCCGATCCAGAAAATGTCTCTATAGCCAAAACTTAGATAAAACATTTAAGTCTCAATTGACCATAGAAAATTTGAAAATTTTTTATTTTATTTTTTGAATTTAAAACACATTTAAATCTAAATAAAAATTCTAAAGTCAAATCAAAATCTAACTGAAACTAAAACTTAAAATCTAAAGCTAGGGTTAGACAAACGAATTTAAAATCTAAAATTAGACTAAATCAAATCTAAACAAACTAAATTAAAACTAGGAATTAGAATAAAATTACAAAAGAAAATTAAAACTAAAAGTTAGAATGTCTAACAATTAAACTAACATCTAAACTAATAAACAAAAATCTAAAATTAAAATCAAACCTTAAATCTAACTAAACCTAAACCGAATAAAACAAATTTAACTCTAAAACTAAAACTAACAAACAATAAAACGAAGCCTATCTAACTGAACCTACGAACGCATCAAATTTTTTTATGAAACCCCATGTATTAAAACCAAAACTTTATAAAAACGAAACCTATACAAAAACGCACAGAAATTAAAACACGGGCTTTAAAATTGATATTTGCGTGCGTTTATTTGCTTTCTGGCTGTCGTTTTGCAGGTGGACGATGGGCGTGAGGCATTTTGGACGCAGAAGCTAGGGTTCGACGGTTTGGAGTTGGATCTAAATGATGCAAGGGTTAAAAAAACGAATTTGAAATGATTCCTTTGCTGTTTGCGTTTGTTGCTTGATGGTTTGCAGGAGCAAGGGATCGATGCAGCAAAGAAATCGAAGGCAGAGATGGACGGTAGAGCTAGTCGACAGCTTGGAGGGAAATTGAAAAACGCAGATAAGAGAAAGCTCAAACAGCTGAAAAGGAAAAGGCGTAATAAGGAAGGGCTTCTGCGTACGACCATGAGAAAGCAATCTTGAACAATTTACAAATTTACAACTAATCTACAAGTTCAAAACCCTCAAGGTCAGATTTAAAATCCATTTTAGCACAATTTTTCAGAGATTCAAAGTTTAGGTGAGAGGCACAAGCCTTCGAAACCCTGCAAAATCACAAATATCGTAAGATAGACCCGGAATTTAACAAATAAAGAGCTTATCAGATTTATGCTCATTGAGAGTCGGCTGGTCCAACCGAAGACTTCCCCAGACGCCCAATCTTAAGAAAATTTCCCTGCACACTTAGATCTGAATTTTAGACTGATAGAGACTTAAGAAAACAACATTAGACCCTTAGAAAAATCAGAATGTTATTTTATAAACCCAGAAAACTGCATAAGATACCTATATGCAGATTAATCCATGAAGGCCATCAACCATAAAATACAAGAAACCAAGTAGCAGAGTTTAGAGACAATTCACCACATAGATCTGAGAAGGAACATCCAGATTTGTAACCCCAAAGTCTTTAGCTTTATTCCTCAAAAGTTTACAAGAGCTTCTAAGAGCAAGTGCACGATTCTGAGATCGGATGATTCAAGAATGACAAAGACCTCTAAATTTATAGGACTAGATCTCTAACGGCTAGTTTGGATGATCCTCGTCAAAATAATCTCAACCGTCCAAAAGATTTAATTATCTTTTAATCCGGAGCGTTGAAATTAAAATTTTGGGAAAAAAACGAATTTATCATTTAATTCAATTTTAATTAACTCAAAAATACTATTTTTGAGTTAATTACCCCAAAATTTTGACTTTGACTCAACCACCAAGGCCCAAGGGTCCAATATTTCTCAAAATTCTCAAAATTTCCTTGGCTTGGGGCTTTCAAAATCATTTTCCAAGGACCCACAAATTTGCCTTTAAAGATTTAATCCTAATTTAGGACCCTAAATTAATTAAATTTCTGGTTTAAGATTTTATTAATTAATTGACCAGA
This sequence comes from Pinus albicaulis, assembly GCA_034641835.2. Taxonomy (NCBI): domain Eukaryota; kingdom Viridiplantae; phylum Streptophyta; class Pinopsida; order Pinales; family Pinaceae; genus Pinus; species Pinus albicaulis. The sequence continues at coordinate 515,021,248 of CM076579.1, read as the reverse complement.
AAATTTAATTAATTGACTAAGAGAGGATTATAATTATTTTTCCAACCCTCTTTTACATGAGATAATACATTTACATACATGAAGGGGGAAAACCCATTCGTATAGACCCTCAAATAAATACCCAGTTCTGCGACTCAACATATGATCTAGTAGACCAAGTAGTTGAAACTACTTTTACAGGGACTCGATAAAAAACACTAGGACTCACTTAGCATGCTGATGACAAAATCCACCCTAGCTTTGGGGTGAGGCTGGAGGGAAAAACTCTGCCGATCACTTTCGTGAATCAGTGAGACAAAAAACCTCCTAGAATGGAAGTCATCAACAACATACTAGGCTTACCTAGGTTGTTACATACATGGACGGTCTTACATAGATCATTTACATCATAAAATGCAGAATGGGTTTACATCATTATAAAAACTGTCAATCGAAACTGGATGATGGAATCTGAATGGCGCAACCACGTCAAACATGACGAATCCCATTTGAAAAAATGGGGGTGTACTGCTATGGGTAGTTGATGAAGTGTGGTCAACAAGTATTACTAATAATAAAATTCCAATCTCTGCAAGCAAGCTTGTTTAAAATAGATCTCGATTCTCAATGACGTTGAGGCTAACAGGTATAGGAACAAGGCATTGCTTTTACATCCTAAGGTTCAGGATACATAATTCAGAGACCTCATAGACACATTTAACAGTAAACAATCTATATGAGCACACCATATAGATGTGCTCAGATATGCTTAATTTGGGAGAGGTGTATGAGGGCATTGACTCCATGATAGAGAAGATAAGGGTGGTTATAAATGCCAAGGAAAAGGAACCAGATGAAGCCTTTTACAGAGAAGTAAAAGATATATTGACCAAAAGGTGGAACAAGGTGACCAACCAATTGCACCTTTTGGCCTATGCAGTGAATCCAAAACATTATTCTGCAGAGTTGCTAAGTAATCCAGAAAGAATCGTACCAAACAAAGACCTAGAAGTCTCTCAAGGATTTAAGAAAGCTTTTAGAAAGCTATTTGTAGATCCTGATATCGGTATTCGGATTCGTTCAAAGTTTGCTCATTTTGTGGGATCAGAGGGTTTGGGTGCAGATGTTGATTCTATGTAGGACAAGACCATATTAAGTCCAATTGATTGGCGGAACTACTAGTGTGGGGAACTTCCATATGTCCAAAAATTGGCCATCAAGACCTTGTCACGGGTTGCTAGTTCTTCTTTAACAGAAAGGTACTAGAGTACATATGGCTTCATCCATTCGGTGAAGCGAAACAAATTAGGCTCCAAGAAGGTTGAGGAACTAGTGTATGTTCATTCGAACCTTCGCCTTCTGTCACAAAAGAGTGACAAATACTAATTTGGGCCCACCAAACTATGGGATGTGGAACCAGATTTGCCTAACTTCGATATGATGCTGAATGCCATGTCTCATATGACTTTGTTTGATGAGGAGGCACCAATATTTGGATCTTCAAGTGGACATGGTAGCAATGCTCCCACCCCTGGAGAGGATTTGGATTTGAATTACATAGATGAAGACATATTTGATGATGTGTAAATGTAATTTATGATGTTTTAAACTTTTGAACAATGAACATTGAATACCATAATATGTCATATTATAGTAGACTGTCAGTCATAGTTCATTTTGTACTTTGTTGTAATATTCCCAATTAGTAGACAGTTAATTGGAAAATTCATTTTGGGTTAATTTTTGCTTTTCTAAAGTTTAGCAGGAAATAAAGGGGCAAGGGGACTCGTGAATAAAACATTAGAATAAAGGCGCTTTCTTAAATTCAATGGGCAGAATAATTAAAAGGTGAAGTGGGGCCTATGAGGCCAAGTGATAGCACAGTGGCAGCGTGAGAGAGGCAGCATAGCAAGGGACAGCGCAGCATTGGTGGGCCCAAGGGAATGTAGGTTTCACAAGTATAAAAAGGGATGGAGGCAGCCTTTCTCATTCATTCTTACATATTATGATTTTATGTCTATCGAGACAAGAGCACGTTTAAGTTGTTTGGCTGAGTCTGCAGTGTTCTTTAGCACAAGGGTGTCTCCGAGCGAAGATCCCAACCTCGTCCTCGGAGGACTTCGAGTGTCCACTCAGGAGAGGAAACATTCCACCAGTTTTTGAGAGCAGCTTCATTGTTTCAGCCACAAGATTGCGCAGTCTCCCAGGGGAATACGCAATCATAGAGAAGAGCAGCTCCGAGAGAGGAGGAACTTCGTGAGATTTCAGTCCGGGGGTTTGTGAGGGGATCAGCCCTTCCATTGTTGAGTCCCTTGGATAGTTGGAGGCCCTTCTTCTAACATTTTCAACACAGAGGCCAGCATCCCCAGCAAGAGAGCGCAGTCATCCCAAGAGGGTGAATTTCTGGGGTTGGCGATTCCGGAATCCCTTTCTGGGTTTATCTGGGTTATTGGAGGAGATACTGGTGTCCGTGTTTCAGAATTTTCCGAGCAACAGAACAGCCCCATCTTGTAGTCCCTTTTCAACCAACAACAACATTTTATGCAGGACTACGTAGAGGAGGAGGAGCGTAGAGTAGAGATTGAGCAAAGATTATGTTAGAGGAGGGAGAGATCATTCTAGCCTTGCCTTAAGCAGGCCAAGGTGCTATCATTCTGAGCACACTTCGTACTTGTTCCTCATTTCAGAAAATATAATAAAATGGCTCAATTGTTTTGGTTTATTTGCAGTGTTTTATATGTATGTTTCTATTTGTTGTAGTTTTTGTTTATGTTGTTTTGTATTGTTGTCCATTTCCCATTTGGGATATTACAGTGATATCAAAGCTCATAGACTTGGCTCAGCCTGTGGATCAATCAGTCTATGACACCCGAAGACAGAGAGTTCATTACTTGCCAGAAGCAGAGGTACAGGGAGAAAGAGCATAGGCTCGAAATCTCACCTGCAGCAGAGGACAGTGTTTCGATTGAGGAAGACAAACGGAAGGCACCAATGGCAGATGAGATAGATGACGAGAAGGAGTTTGGTAAGCTCCTCTTGAAATCTATACAGGAGCTTTCCGGAAAGATAGAGGAAATGGGGCAGAAGATTGCCGAAGAGAACAGACAGTGTGAGATTCCAAGGGAGTTTCACAGCGAAGAAGGGTCTGGTATTTCTCACCATGCTTTGGAGCAGAACGTTGTGCAGCAGATGGTGCTACGCACTCCCCCACATTCCACCATCCCTACTTTCTTGACTTCAGGAGCAGGAACGGGAGGACCCCAAGAGCCGGAGGTGGCTCACTACAGGGAATATTTTGCAAAGTATCAGTGGTATGGGCAAGAGTTTGGAGAGGCCCTCACCTTTAACGAGTTTTTCCAGCTAAAGAACAATAGCATACCCTGCAGCCAGAATAGAGGAGGAGGGTACACGCAGGGGAATGACCTGCAACGTACCGTGGGCAGATTTTTCTTACCTACCTTTGATGGATCATCAAAGTGTTCGGCTAAGGCTTGGGTGGAGAAGCTGGATATCTATTCTCAGCTAAACCAAATGGCAGAGGTAGAGGCTATCAAGGTGGCAGCACTGCACCTTGAGGGGGAAGCCCATGACTGGTGGTTCCACGGGATGTCCACGTTGAGTCATGCAAGGGTGACAAAGTATGCAAAGTTCACTCGAAGGATAGTGGAAAGATTTGACCGGAAGGATCTTGAGGAACACTTCGTTGAGCTGACTAAGCTCAAGCAATCAGGAAGCCCGAAAACTTACATTTCCAAGTTCCTGAAACTTTTAGTGATGGTGCCAGACTTGTCTGTGGCCAGGAGAGTGTATATGTTTATTGACGGGTTGGCAGAACCATTGCGTTGGCTAGTCAAAACCACTAGGCCTACTACGCTACAGGATGTAGTAGGGAGGATTAGGGACTTACATGATGCCCTGCCAAGAACGAGAGCTCCTTTTCCCCACAAACCAGCGTTCCAGCAGAAGGGGAAAGACACGAGAGCTCCACCCCCGAGGGGGAACTAGGGCCGAGGGCCATTGGATGATGATACCCGGAGAGACTTGAGACAGCGGAAGCTATGCTTCACTTGGTAGGAGCCATGGGCATCGAGTCATCGTTGTGTCGCAGGGAAGGCACACTACATTAAGGTCTTCTCCGACAGTGAAGGAGAAGAAGAGGCATATGAGGAGCTGGAGGGAGATGCCAGCGTTGGCGCACCAAGAGGAGATCATCCACCACCACTACCCCCAGCAGCAGCAGCAGTGTTTGCTCCCATCGAAGGAGTCCTTGCATCTTTGCGGGGAGCTCCCAAGTATTTGACGCTAAGAGTCCGAGGCATGGTCCAGGGGCAGTGTGTTTTAGTGTTGGTGGACAGCGGGGCCACACATAACTTCATTGATGCCCAACTAGTGCAGCGGAGAGGCATACCGACAGAGAGTTTTCATGGGTTCTCCGTGTTGGTTCCAAGTACTAGGACAATGCAATGCATGCGGTATGTTCTAGTATTAGCAGTGACCATGGGGGCAAGGGTGACAGCGTATGCAAAGTTCACTGGATGGAGGCAAATTTCCGGAAGGGATATGTAGAGTGGGCAGTGGACCTGCATATTTCAAAGGCAGGAGCTACGAGGCAGCCAGTGCATCTCGACGTACAGTCTATATTGGACCATTACTCCACAGTTTTTGGGGACATACCACCAGGGCAGCCACCAGACAGGGGATTTGAACATACTATTGAGCTAGAGCATGGGATCCAAGCGGTGATTACCACCCCCTATAGGCACCCCAAATCCTATAGGGATGAGATTGAGCGAGCCATACATGAGCTCTTGGCGTTGGGGCACATCAGGCCCAGTACTAGTCCCTTTGCTTCTTCCGTGGTCTTGGTGAAGAAAAAGGATGGCACATTGCGAATGTGCATCGACTACAGGGCGCTCAACAAGAAGACCATGAAGAACCATTACCCCATCCCCAGGATTGATGAGTTGAGGGAAGCGAAGTTCTTCTCGAAGATAGATTTGAGGTCGGGTTACCATCAATTCAAGGCAAGGGACCAGGATGTCCTCAAGACTGCGTTCAGATGCCACTATGGCCACTTTAAGTTCTTGGTGATGCCCTTCGGGCTAACCAATGCTCCGACCACATTCCAATCTTGTATGAACCACATCTTCTGTGGTCAGCTGAGGAAGTTTGTGCTGGTATTCTTCGATGATATTCTCATCTACAGCCACACATGGGAGGAACACTTGCAGCATATTGAGGTTGTACTTCGTATTTTGGAGCAGCAGCATTTCTATGCTAAGTTATCCAAATGTAAGTTTGGGCTTACAAAGATGCTCTACTTAGGGCATATCATCAGAGTGGACGGGGTAAGAGTCCGTGAGGAGAAGATCCAAGCCATCCGGGATTGGCCAGCACCGAAGAATGTGACAAAACTTTGGGGGTTTGTAGGCATCTGCACCTACTACTGGAAGTTTGTCAAGGGATTTTCACAGCTTGCAACACCCCTCACAGACCTCACCAAGAAGGGGGCTTTTGGATGGACTGATGCTACGCAGAGAGCCTTTGACAGGCTCAAGGAGGTGATGAGCAACTATCCAATGTTGCCATTGTTGGATTTCACGCATCCCTTTGTACTGGAGTGTGATGCTTCAAGAGAGGATGTTGGAGCAGTCTTGATGCAGGGAGGCCACCCTATCGCTTTCAAGAGTCGAAAGCTACTACCGCATGAGAGACTATACCTGATATATGACAAAGAGATGCTGGCCATCATGCATGCGTTGGCCAAATTTCGACAATACCTGGTGGGTAACAGATTTCGGGTGAGGACTGACCACAACAGTCTTCGGTTTTTCCTTGAGCAGAAACAGTTGCACGAGAGACGGCAGAAGGGGGTCAGCAAAATCCAAGCCTATGACTTTGACATCGAGGATGTCAAGGGGAAGAACAATGTAGTGGCAGATGCCTTGTCACGGAGGCCAACAGCGTTGTCTTTGATGAGCCTTGACACAAATTGGAGAGCCCAGTTGTTGGTGGAGTATTCCAAGGACCGTTTTGCTTGTGAGGTGTTGGATGGACGGGTAACAGATGATAGGTATCGGGTGATGGATGAGGTCATCTATTACCGAGACAGGATTTATTTGACGGGTAACTCCCAGCTCAAGGAGAAGATCTTGCATGCAGTCCATGACTCACCACTTTCAGGTTATCAAGGGTTCACCAAGACTTACAGGGCCATACAAGAGAGGTTCTCATGGAAGGGCCTCAAGGAGGACGTACTCCGACATGTCAAGGAGTGTGAGGTTTTCCAGAGGAACAAGGGAGAGTTGAGTCACCCTGCGGGTTTGCTACATCCACTTCCCATTCTGGAGGGGAAATGGGAGAGCATCTCCATGGATTTCATCACAGGGTTGCCCATGGTGCAGGGCAAGGATTGCATCTTTGTAGTTGTGGATCAACTAACAAAGTATGCACACTTTTTCGCCATCTTCGCACGATACACAACTTCACAGATGGTCGAGTTGTTCTTCCGAGATGTTTTCAGGCTCCATGGTCTCCCAAAGACCATAGTCAGTGATCGGGACAGCTGGCTCATGGGCGGATCTTGGCAGGATTTGTTTCGTTTAGTGGGTACCGAGTTGACACCCAATACCAGTTATCACCCACAGACGGATGGACAGACAGAGATAGTGAGCAAGTGGCTGGAGGGCTACTTGAGAAACTATGTCGCGGGGCTACAGAAGGGATGGTTGCGTTGGCTCCACTTGGGGGAATACTGCTACAACACGACATTCCATATGTCGATAAATGTCTTTCGGATTAATCACATCATTAGGATTAGATCAATGTTTCAAACCAGCTAATGTGGTTCATCCTCAGGACAAGGTGGAGAACTAATCAATCTCGAAGAATAAATAGTGGAGATGCATAATTACCCGAAAGTAGTCGTTGAGAACTAGTTGTTAAGAACTAGCCATTAAGACTAGCTGTTAAGAACTAGCCATTAGAAAGTTAGTTAGTTAAAAATATAATAGGTAATAGGGAGGGGGGGAATTTTAAATTTTAAATTAAATAACTAAATAATTAATTAATTAACTAATTAGATTAAAAATAAAAATAAATCCATAAATTAATTAATTAATTAATTGTATATAAAAATATAAACATAGATAAACAATCTTACCTAATTTATTTTGTTTATTTATGTTTATGTTTATATTTTTATATACAATTAATTTATTTATTTATTTATTGATTTATTTTTATTTTTAATCTAATTAGTTAATTAATTAATTATTTAGTTATCTTATTTTAAATTTAAATTTTTCCCCCTCCCTATTACCTATTATATTTATTACATAATAAATTTATAACTCCCCCCCCCCCCTTTTAATAAAATTTCTTCTTAATTAATTAATTTATTATTTAATTTTACATAATTAATAAAAAATTTAACTAACTTACTTTCTAACGGCTAGTTCTTAACAACTAGTTCTCAACGGCTATTTTCGGGCAATGATGCATCTCCACTATTTATTCTTCGAGATCTATTAGTTCTCCACCTTGTCCTGAGGATGAACCACATTAGCTGGTTCGAAACGTCGACCTAATCCTAATGATGTCATTAATCCGAAAGACATTTATCTACATTATGGATCACAAAAGTCTTAGATCTAACATTCCATATGTCGATCGGTATGTCTCTGTTTTTTTCTTTGTATGGATATCATGCTCTAACCTTTGTTGATGTTATGTTTGGAGCAAGCAAGGCCCCAAGGGCCAAAGATTGGATCCAAGAGAGCCAAGACATCCTCTAAGCTCTCAAGGATAACCTGGTCACAGCGCGGAACCAGCAAAAGTTGTATGCAGACAGAGGTCGCGTAGAGAGACAGTTTGAGATAGATGATTTGGTTTACCTCTGTCTTCAGCCATACAAACAGTCCACGCTGAAGCATAAGGGAGTAGAGAAGCTCAAACCTTGCTTATATGGGCCATACAGGGTGATTAGACGAGTTGGTGAGGTGGCATATGAGCTAGAGCTACCAGCGGGGATCCGAATCCATAACATCTTCCATGTCTCATGCTTGAAGAAAGCACTGGGGTAGCAGGTGGTTGCCACTATGGAACTCCCACCTACAGATGATGAGGTGCATTTGGTGTTGTGACAAGAAGCCATCCTAGACACTTGGGAGAGATAGCTGCGGAGCAGGACAGTCAAGGAATATCTGATCAGGGGGAGGAACCTTCCAGATGAGATGCCACTTGGGAAGGGGAGAAGATCCTACAGCATCCATCTTTGCAGTTGCTTGAGGACAAGCAATGTTTTGGCGGGGAGGACTGTAATATTCCCAATTAGCAGACAGCTAATTGTAATATTCATTTTTGGTTAATTTTTGTTTTTCTAAAGTTTTGCAGGAAATGAAGGGGTGAGGGCAACCATGAATAAAACATTAGAATAAAATCACTTTCCTAAAGTCACTGAGCAGAATAATTAAAAGGTGAAGTGGGGCCCATGAGGCCAAGTGACAGCGCAGGAGAGGAGGCACTTAGGACAGTGTAGTGGCAGTGTGGGAGAGGAAGCGCAACAAGGGGCAGCATGGCAAGACGGATAGCGCAGCACTGCTGGCCCAAGGGAATGTAGGGTTCACAAGCATAAAAAGGGATGGAGGCAGCCTTTCTCATTCATTCTTACATCTTATGATTTTCTGTCTGTCAAGATTAGAGCGCGCTTAAGCTGTTTAGTTGAGTCTGCAGTGTTGTTTAGCACAAGGGTGTCTCCGAGCGAAGATCCCAACCTCGTCCTCGAGGGACTTCGAGTGCCCGCTCAGGAGAGGAGCCATTCCGCCAATTTTTTAGAGCAGCTCCATTGTTTCAGCCATAGGATTACCCAGTCACCTCCAAGGCAACGCAGTCTCCTAGGAAAATACACAGTCATAGAGGAGAGCAGCTCCGGGAGAGGAGGAACTTCGTGAGATTTCAATCTGGGGTTTGTGAGGGGATCAACCCTTCCATAGTTGAGTCCCTTGGATAGTTGGAGGCCCTCCTTCCAACATTTTCATCACAAAGGCAAGCATCCCCAGCAGGAGAGCGTAGTCATCCCAAGAGGGTGTATTTCTGGGGTCAGGCATTTTGGAATCCCTTCCTGGGTTTTCCTGGGTTTTTGGAGGAGAGACCAGTGTCCAAGTTTCAGACCCGAGCAGCACAACAGCCCCATCTTGCAGTCCCTTTTCAGCCAGCAGTAACATTTTCTATAGGACTGCGTAGAAGAGGAGCAGCGCAGAGGAGAGATTGAGCAGAGATTTTGTTAGAGGAGGGAGAGATCATTCTAGCCTGCCTTGAGCAAGCCAAGGTGCTATCATTCTAAGCACACTTTGTACTTGTTCCTCATTTCAAAAAATATAATAGAATGGCTCAGATGTTCTAGTTTATCTGCAGTGTTTTATGTGTATGCTTCTATTTGTTGTAGTTTTTGTTTATGTTTCTTTGTATTGCTATCCATTTCCCGTTTGGGATAATATTACATTTGTACTATGTAGTGTGCATTATTAATTTTGGTGATGATGTTTATGATTGAAATCTTAAACAAAAACTTGATGATATGTTGAATGTTATAATAATCCTTGATGATGATGACAATGTTTATGCTAGTGTGCTCATATAAATGACAATGTATTTTTAAATATCCTATGAGCATTTGCCTTCTCTCGAGCATCATTATAAAATGTATGGTGTACCCTTTTGCGACTTCCTTCACTGCTTTGATCATTTTTGCCTAGTAAAGGAATCGCACAAAGTTAAAGGGAAGGCCATTTGCATAAATGCATTGACCTATAGTTGCATTGCCTTCTCTCGAGCATCACTATTAAAAAATAATTTAAGCGGTCCCAAATTTGACTTCTTTGAACCAGGGTTGCCAATTCCATAAGAGGGAAGTGGAGGCTTTGATGAAGATGCTCCCAACCTTGTTGGCTTTCTGAATTGAGAGACAAGATTTGCCTCATTTGCTTTAGCATCTACCTCATCTTGTTCTTTCTTATATTTTTCAAGTTTTTCCTTACTTAAACCTTTTCCCTCTGTCCCATTCCCTTTAGGTGGGCCAGTGAATATTTGAATCCCATTGCCTCTTAACCCAAGTAAATGTGTTTTAACCCAGGCGTATGATCCCTTAAACTCCTTTTGACACTCATTGCAAACTGATGCCAATGATCCCCCTCCTTGGATCTTCCCAACAATAATTTCATATTTCCAAAGTGGTGACTTTGGATCAACTTTAGGGGCAGATTCAATTTCTTGTTCCTCATTACAAATGGATGAACTTGAAGTTGCCATGATGATGATGTAAATGGAAACTGCAAAATAAAAATGACAAATTCAAACAAACAAACAAATCACAATAAAATCTAAGTAATATGCAATAAATGTTGGATCATGTTTCCTTCAAAAGCGACAAAATTAATGTCAAAATCTCTTTGGAAGTTATCTCTTGGTTGAGTAAAAATACATGTATTTGTATCAAACTTCAAAGAATAATTTACAGAAATATTGATTGGCTACGTTTGGTTTTAGGCGACCAAGTCCCAATAAACCTATGCTACAACTCCCGTTTAGGTAGACATTCAGCGCAGCTCTCCGTTAGAGGGGTGGCAATACACAGTAAAAATGGGTGAACACTTGTTGAAAGAAAACAAATATCATTGTAGTGCAGGACTCAATAAATCCCTCCAACAATGAACTCATCCAAGGCTTTGAACACACAGTGACGACTCCAGCTTCGACTCCACCAAGAAATGAACATACTCCAAACTCGCACAACGAAATCGCTCTGCATCGGTGGGCTATTCACAATGGCTCCAACCAAATGAAAATCACAATGACAATATCTCATTTAGGTTAAATGACTTAGGGGGGCCCAACCCTTTTTTTTCCCAACCAAAAAAGAAAAAAAAAATCCATTCTCAACGACCACGAATTTGCCTGATCTGTTTCCACAAATATGGATCCATATCACGAAAATCGTGATACGGATCTGTATTTCCGAAAATGGATCTAAATTTTTTTAAAACCCCACGAATCTGTTTCCGAGCTAAGGATAGATGTTTCCGAAAAAATGAAACGTCACAGAAATGTTTCAAGGTCATTTCAAAGTCGGATTGTACACGTTTCCGTATCCAAAACGCTCAACAGTGCTTTTGGGGGTTGGGAGCGACATTTCCGGTTACTTAGGTTCTGGGCATTGATTGAAGTTTTATCATAAGTCAAACTTTGAGGTTTGACCGACCCTTTATATGGAATTGCAGGACTGAATTTTGGCCCTTTGACCAGCAGCCTCAGACCAAAATTCGGCCCCTTGAATAGACTTTGACCAGTGAGCAGATCGTTGACTCCTCTCTCATTTGACTGATTTTGACTTCGCATTTAATGTGGTCAATGGTTGACCTTGGATTGGAATATTTTGTTGTACAATTTGATGAGCAGAATGCTCTCTCTCATAAGGAAAGATTATCGGGTTTTCCCGCTTGTGGGGTTTTGCCCCAAAAATAATTGGTGTCTCTTGTTTCATTGGTTTTACTGTGATCTCTATTGTTCTACTAAAGTTAATAGTTGAAATTTTCAAAGTGTAACTGCTTAATGATTGGAAGTAGTTATTTGTAAATTTTTGTAGATGTTTTATGCTTGATGCAATTTTGCTTTTATAACAGCAATCACATAAATAGTTAAGTAAAATGTTGATAGAACATACCAGTGGATCTATAGAAGACAATCCAGAAACAGGAGAATGTGTTGGTGCGTTACGGCGGTCAGCAGGATGCTTCAACCAGCAAAGTCTTCTTGGTCGACCAATGCAGAATGTGTCACAACAGTCCTCAAATCAATCATCCAGTCAACTCAAAGTCAACCCCAGAAAAGTCAACGCAATGCAGAAAAATTCAACACAGGGCAGCAACAATAAAGTCAACGCAGCTCCAACTTCGGTCAACCTTTTAACCTCGATTTTTGTGCCAATGAGTACGGCCTTCAAAAATCGAACTCTCCACAAAATTTCAGCTCAAACAAACCATGCATTGACCAAAGTCAATGCTGGTCAAACTTGCCCAGAAACCCTAACTGCAGAAAATTTCATCCAGAAACACTAATTGCAGAAATTTCGTCCTTTTTCCAGCTGCAGCTACTTCGTCCTTTTCCCACATGAGAACTGCTTCTTAGATGCTCATATCCAATGAGAAGTGTGTGGATGAGATGAGTGAAAAGCTCTCCAGCGTTGACTGTATTTATATCTATCATTGAGGTGTGTGACACATCTGTTGGGGGTGTAAAACCTTAAGGCTGACCTGCACTTAAATTTATTATAAATAATAAATTCAAAATAAATATTCTGCTCATCAGATTAAAATCAATTTTATATCGATTTTACACCTCTCCGAGAGAGGAATCCAATACAAATATTGGAATCTTCATCTGAGCATCACAAGATGGAGTTTGGACCTAGTTTTCCAAATTTAACACTCCCTCTCAACTAGGGAGAACTCCATCCACCAGTGCAATCAAACATCGTTCGTCATCCCGCCGTAACTTGCTTTGCTGGCCTCTTTATTTCAAAACAGAAGTGGGTCAGTCACAAAGACATCATCCCCCGGCTGACAAATTCAGCCCAGAGGTCCGAAACCTCTATCAGAGTCACAAAGAGTCTCCAACCAACCCGAAGTTGGTTCATCTGACCCGAAGTCAAGCGGAGGTCCGAGACCTCACTAGACTTGATCCCAGATCAAGTGGTTGGACCATGCCATCCTAGATAGAGAGTACGGCAATCTCTGATGCATCCATCAGTCTTTGCTACTGGTCTCTAGCTTTTCCCATCTCATTGGCCAAATGAGAGGTACTTCCCATAAGCCCTGAACTCAATGGGTAGGATGCATACGGGGCACAGATAATGAGAGGTGAACCAACTCAATAATCACAACGGTGGGGTCCAAGCACACCAACAAGGTTTGGCAAGCCTAGCCTTGTGGTTGCTCATAGCTCCGAGGAGCTGTCCCCAAAGCCCCCCAGAGCTCCTTGAGCTCATCGTCCAACAGGACCTACATCATAGGGTCGTTCCACGATACCAAGTCTCTCACGGAAGGTTAGGAACTTGACCTTCCCCAGGGGCTTAGTGAGAATATCCGCGACCTACTCATTAATTCCTATATGATCGAGCCTTACGGCGCCTCGCTGTACCATATCTCGGATGAAATGGTACCTGATATCAATATGCTTGGATCGGTCATGGAACACAGGATTCTCGGTCAAGCGAATCCCACTCTGGTTATCACAGAGTATCACGGTGGTATCTAGCACATGTCCAAACAGCTCACTAAAGAGCTTTCGCAACCAAACTGCTTCACAACAGGCCATACTTGCTGCAATGTATTCGGCCTCTGCGGTGCTCAAAGCCACCGACTTCTGCTTCCTACTCATCCATGAAATCGAAGCAAAACCAAGATTGAAGCAGCATCCCGATGTGCTCTTACGATCCACCACACTGCCAGCCCAGTCGGCATCAGTATATCCACGGAGTGTCACACTCCCGGCAGTGTATCTCAGCCCATGGTTTATCGTGCCCCGAAGGTATCTCAGAAGATTCCTGGCACCAACCCAGTGAAAGTGATGGGGCTCAACCATCTGTTGACACAAAGTGTTCACTGCAAAACATATATCTGGACGGGTGTTCACTAAGAACATCAGAGCCCCTACGAGTTGACGATACTCAGTAGGATTTGCTAATACGGGCCCAGCAGTGCTGCCACTCAACTTCTTGAAGTTGAGTTCCATTGGTGTTGACACGGACTTGCAATCCAACATACCAAATCTTTCCAGAAGTTTCACAATATATTTTCCTTGAGAAAGGAAAATCTCTCCAGGTCTCTACCAGACCTCCAAGCCTAGGAAGTAGTGCATCAGTCCTAGGTCCTTCATCTCGAACTCAGTAGCAAGCTCCCTCTTGCATTGATGAATGAGAGGGTCAGCACCTGTCAGGAAGAGGTCGTCCACATACAGCACCAGAATGAGAGGCTTCCCCTGGACAACCTTGAAGTAAAGGTTCGAATCAACATTACTTCGAGTGAAGCCCAGCTTCATCAAGTAGCTATCTATCCTCTCGTACCAAGCTCTGGGTGCTTGCTTCAACCCATAGAGGGCTTTCTTCAACCTGCAGACATGAGTGTCCCGATCCTGAACTTCAAACCCCAAAGGTTGTTCTACATACACCTCTTTTTTTATTGCACCATGTAGAAAAGCGGTCTTGACATCCATTTGATGAAGACTCCATCCTTGCGTAGCAGCAAGGGATATGATTGATCGAATGGTGGTATATCGTGCCACAGGTGCAAATATGTCATCATAATCTATTCCTTCCTTTTGAGAGAAGCCACGGGCAACAAATCTTGCCTTGAACTTTTCAACACTTCCATCAGATCCATGCTTGATCTTGTAGAGCCATTTCGCAGTGACCACTGATTTGTCCTTCCGTCTTGGAACCACATCCCAGACATCATTCTTCATTATGGACTCGTATTCTTCGTGAATAGCATCCTTCCAGACTTGATGCTTTACAGCTTCCTCAAAAGATCCAGGTTCAAATTGTACAATAGTACTCATGGCAGCCAGATACCCTTGGTATCTACACGGCTTCTTACTTTCTCGAAATGTCCCCCTCGGGACAGCATGTCCCTCGGCATCTTCGAGAGTGTCCCTAAGCCATGATGGTCTCTTTCTCAGTGAAGGAGATGGATCTATTGGGTCCATTGGTCCTTCAACATCAGGCATTGTCTCATCCTGCGGTTCTTCTTGATTTCTGTGCCTTGCTTTGATGATTTTCTCGCATCTCTGATATGATCATTTCTTCATGAAGCATCTTCGTCAAAAGATCATGTTATTTACTTCCTTCGAATTGTGTACATAGACCTATTTTATTTTAGAGGCTACTGTAGGCCCAATAGGCCCACAAACATTCCTTTCTTCCCAGAAGCATCCAGCTTACTTCTCTTTTCTTTTGGCACATGAAAATAAACAGGACATCCAAAAATTCTAAAATGTGAGACATCAGGTTTCTTACCAGTGAAAACCTCTTCGGGAGTTTTGGAGTCCAGGGCGGAATGAGGGCATCGGTTTTGAATGTATACAACAGTATTCACAGCTTCTCCCCACAGAAACTTCGGTAGACCCTGGTCACATAGCATGGCACGGGTAGCTTCCACAATGGTCCTGTTCTTTCGTTCAACAATGCCATTTTGCTCAGGAGTATAGGCAGTAGTGGTCTCCCTCTTAATGCCAGCTTCTTTGCAAAAGTCCTTGAACTCATTTGACTCATATTCAGTGCCATTATCGGTCCTCAAAATCTTGATCTTCTTCCCCGTCATATTTTCCACCAAGGCTTTGAAGGTACGAAACCACATGAAAGCCTCATCCTTCTTCTTCAAGAAGTATATCCAGGTTTTGCGGGAGAAGTCATCAGTGAATGTCATATAGTAAGAACATCCTCCCAGGGATGTCACGGGTAGCAGACCAGATAGATCAGAATGGACCAGTTGCAAAATATCAGATGTCTTTGTGACACTTGAGGGGAAAGGTCCCCTTGTATGCTTTCCTTTGGCACAACCCTTACATACACCTTCATGATTATTTCCAAAATCGGGCATCCCTGTCACCACCTTCCTTGCTTCAGGAAGGGCCTTGTAATGAAGGTGTCCAAACCTCCGGTGCCATAGTTCAGTTTGTCGGATAGTATCACATGTCATAGCTCCTAGTGGACTTCCTTCAACTTGGTAGAGTGTTCCAACTCTAAAACCAATCACGATAGCTTCCTTGAGATTCTTCTTCCACATGCGCACCTTTCCATCAGTGAATGCCACATTGAAGCTTTTGTCTTCAATGGCTGATATAGACACAAGGTTCTTCTTCAATTTTGGTACATAGAGTACACCCTGCAAATGTAGGACTTATCCTTGAGACAAGTGGAGGGTCACAGTCCCTGTCCCTTTCACGGGATATGTGGCATTATCTCTAAGGATAATTTCCAGATTAATATCCTTCTCAACCATGTCAGAGAGTGCTTCCTTGAACCTAGTGATGTGTCTTGAGGCACCACTATCTATCAGCCAGACATCCATAGTGTCGGGCGGGGATGCAGCAGAGAGGCCAGATACAAGAATGTATTCATTTCTTTTATCAACAACATTTGACTCCTCATACCTGGAGTTTCTAGACCTTTTGAAAGGTTGATTGTTTCCGCCAGAGGGAGCCTTCCTCTTTCCTTTGGACCTGTCTTTTTTTTTATTTCCATTCCTCTGGTTGTTGTTGTTGTCATCACTATCGGAAGAATCCTTCTTGAAAGGACATTCTCTAGCATAGTGACCAGGCCTATGACAAGTGAAACACTTGCCCTTCTTTCCTTGGGCCCTTGCTCTTCCTTTGTTCTTAGGACCACCAGAGTTCTTCTTTCTAGAATGAGCAGCGTAGGCAGCATTTCTGTCATTTTCGTATTCCTTCATTCTTGCCTCTTCTTGCATGCATCTTGACAGTACCTCGTCAAAGTTAAGAATTGTATTATTATTGAGAATGGTAGTGTTGAATACTTGCCATTCATATGGGAGCCCTCCAAGTGCGGTGAGTACCATCTCACGATCAGCTATTGTCTCCCCAGCAGATTGTTCCTGATCTCGGTCAATTTCAGAAAGTATGTTTGGAAAGACTCATCCCTGCCTTTCTTCAGATTCTTCAATTGATTCTTGAAGAATAGCACTTGGTTTGCATTGTTTACTTTGAACATTTGTATCAGCTTATCGTACATCTCCTTGGATGTGCCTAGCTCAAATATGTAGGCAACCAGACATTTATGTATGGATTCCCTGATCATTAGCTTTGCTTTGATCTCCCCCTTCTTATACTTGGTTTTAGTAGCAGCAGTAGCAGTGGATGGAGGTTCTTGTATCTTACCCAGTACATAGGCCATGAGATCATGGTCTTCCAATTTGAGATCTAATATCATCTTCCAAGCATGGAAGTCATCCCTTCCAATTAGCTTGTCATCCTCCTTGAAGCCATAACTTGTGGAACTCATTTTTCTCAGTTGGTGATTGCTATAAGTTAGGGCTTGTCTTCACCTCAGCGCCGATACCATGTAAATTTTTGTAGATGTTTTATGCTTGATGCAATTTTACTTTTATAAAAGCAATCACATAAATAGTTATGTAAAATGCTAATAGAACATACCAGTGGATCTATAGAAGACAAACCAGAAACAGGAGAACGTGTTGGTGCGTTACGGCGGTCAGCAGGATGCTTCAACCAGCAAAGTCTTCTTGGTCGGCCAACCCAGAATGTGTCACAACAGTCCTCAAATCAATCATCCAGTCAACTCAAAGTCAACCCCAGAAAAGTCAACGCAGGCGTCATCAACAAAGTCAACGTGCGCCCAACTTTGCCAACATTTTGACCTCGATTTTATGCCATGAGTACGAATTTCAAAAAATCGAACTCTCCACAAAATTTGCTCAAACGACCATGCATTGACCAAAGTCAACGCCTCGGTCAAACTTGCCCGTAAACCCTAACCTAAAAATTTCATCCGTAAACCCTAACTCGTTAAATTTCAGCTCTTTTCCGCTATAAAATACTTCGTCCTTTTCCCACATGAGAACTGCTTCTTAGATGCTCGTATCCAATGAGAAGTGTGTGGATGAGATGAGTGGAAACCTCTCCAACGTTGACTGTATTTATATCCATCATTGAGGTGTGTGACACATCTGTTGGGGGTGTAAAACCTTAAGGCCGACCTGCACTTAAATTTATTATAAATAATAAATTCAAAATAAATGTTTTGCTCATCAAATTAAAATCAATTTTATATCGATTTTACACCTCTCCGAAAGAGGAATCCAATACAAATATTGGAATCTTCATCTGAGCATCACAAGATGGAGTTTGGACCTAGTTGTCCAAATTTAACATTATCAGATTGAAAATTGTTCTAGTCTTATGTTGCTACTAGAAAATCAACATGGTATCAGCGCTATGGTGAAGAAAAAGAGCACTGAGATCACTCTTGAAGAGATCCTATTCTATATTTGAGATGATTGATCATCTACACTTGATTTACCCCTGAAGATGGAGTCATTTCTGCTTGATCTAGAAGCCATCATACATTTCAAAATGTGCTCTGCCCTTGTTTGAAAGACTGGGCTATCTGACAAAAAAATGTCCAAAGGAAGCTTGATCATCTCGCCAAGAAGTTGTACAAAAGCTCAAGGCCGAATGTCTGAGGAATAGGATACTTGTATGAACATTGAAAAGAAAAAGGATTTGACCAAGAAGGACAAAGCACTAATCCTCAGAAAGATTTAAAAAAAAACTATGTTCGTGATTGTCTGTTGTGAAAAGGAGTCCTTCCTTGCAAGAAGAAGAAGAACAAATTTTATACCAAGACTTGTCTTGATAGATGGAAGGCTTCATATTTAGAAGAGGACCGAGAAGCATTTCCCAGATCCAAAGTCATTGATCATATCTCAACTCCATTTAAAAGGAGAATCTCAGAAGTTGCAGAAGGGGCCAAAGAATTTCAGAGGCCTGTTTGGGGGTCGAGAATGCTCAGGAATCATGATAGAAGGCTTGAAAGTCGAAAAGCCTCCGAGTCTACATCAGAAAGACCGAATTTTTATGGGTAAAGAATACGGAAGCTCTCAAAGAACCAAGAATCCTCTAACATGACTCTACATTAGAGATTGTCTATACTTGTGTTTTGATTTGTAATTGTTCATGTCACAAATCCTTGAAGTATGCTCTGCTCACAAGGAGAAGTCTTTGGCATAATTTGTGCAAAGGCATGTTAAGCCAGCAATGTTATATTGTGCATAAAGATATCAGAGAAGGACTGACTTGAAGTATCTCATACCTGAAGGACCTTGTCTCCATACAAAAGACATCTCAGTGATGGTTTGCCCAATAATGAAATCTGAGAATTCAAACCTATGAAGGGACTAGTCTGCAAATGAAAAATCATTTTCTTGTGTGTTATGGAAACATTGTACCTAAGAACAAGTGATTGCCCTAATGACAAAGATTGAGAAGAAGTGTGACAAGGACTAATGTTTGACATTTGAAAATGATGTATGTATTGTCATCTATGTAATTTTTAACAAAGAATTCTGTCAAGATCAAGTATAGGTCTAGGGAATGGATCCTTTTATCTCAAAATTTGCAAGACTCATCAATATTGTATTATGTATCAAATCTTTAGAAGATCAGGCATGATGAAGCCCCCTCATCTTTCCAAATTGTTGATGTATAGTCCTCAAGGAAATACTGTTAATATGTGACATAAAATCATCTTGATATGACAAAAGAAAATGGCATCTATTAAAATAGATATCTGAGAGCTAATCTGAAGTTTTGATGCCTCCTTTAACTCTTTGGGTGTGAGATATGTATAACCTTTGTTTGCAATATTTGATCTCTTATCATTAGAAGGAGCTCTGTCAGGAAGGATGAAATATGGGTCTAGGGTTTTGCATCATAATATTCTTTGAAGCTAATGATATGCCTCTACCAGAAGATTGTATCTATGCATTATAAGAAGGATAGTTGTAATGATGAATTCAAGTATGACCTGGGCCAATTTCAGTAAGCCTGTATATATAATGTAGTCAAGATACAAAATCTGGTATGCTTCACTCTGTTGTAAGATGTGAATCAAATAGCATTGAACACTTGAAAAGGTTGCCAAAGATAGAGACTGTTGAAGCAGATTGCTAAGCACTAGCAATTTTTGAGATGAACCTTACCTTGCTAGAATGAGTTAGTCAGTCATGATTTAAGATGCTTCCTCAAGAAAGGCAGGATCTTCCAAGATCCGAGAAAATCATGAAGGCAAAGCCCTCGAAATCTGAAGAACGCCACAGGATGAGACAATGCTCGGAGTATTGAATTTAGGACCAATGGACCCTATTGATCCATCTCCTTCACCGGGAAAGAGACCATCATGGTCGTGGACACCGAAGATTTAGGGTCATGGCCGTCTCTAAGGGGACATTCCAGAAAGTTAAGTAGTCAGACACAAAGGGTATCTAGCTGCCATGAGTACTATTGTACATTCTGAACCTGGATCTTTTGAGGAAGCCGTAAAGCATCAAGTTTGGAAGGATGCTATGCACGAAGAATATGAGTCCATAATGAAAAATGATGTCTGGGATGTGGTCCCGAGACCTAAGGACAAATTTGTTGTCACCGCGAAATGGCTCTACAAGATCAAACATGGATCTGATGGGAGTGCTGAAAAGTTCAAGGCAAGGTTTGTTGCCCGTGGCTTCTCTCAAAAGGAAGGAATTGACTATGATGACATATTTGCACTTGTGGCACGATATACCACCATTCGATCAATCATAGCCCTTGCTGCTACGCAAGGATGGAGTCTTCATCAGATGGATGTCAAGACCGCTTTTCTGCATGGTGCAATAAAGCAAGAGGTGTATGTAGAACAACCTCTGGGATTTGAAGTTCAGGATCGAGACACTCATGTCTCAGGTGCCGCTGAAAGCCCCTCTATGGGCAGAAGCAAGCACCCAGAGCTTGGTACGAGAGGATAGATAGCTACTTGATGAAGCTGGGCTTCATTCGAAGTAATGATAATCCGAACCTTTAATTCAAGGTTGTCCAGGGGAAGCCTCTCATTCTGGTGCTGTATGTGGACGACCTCTTCCTGACAGGTGTTGACCCACTCATTCATTAGTGTAAGAGGGAGCTCGCTACCGAGTTCGAGATGAAGGACCTAGGACTGATGCCTAGGCCTGGAGGTCTCGCAGAGAATCGGCGAGATTTTCCTTTCTCAAGGAAAGTACATTATGAAGCTTCTGGTATGATGGACTGTAAGTCCGTGTCGACATCGATGGAACTCAACTTTAAGAAGTTGAGTGGTAGCGCTGCTGGGCCTATCTTGGCCAATCCTACTGAGTATCGTCAACCCATAGGAGCTTTGATGTTCTTAGTGAACACCCGTCCGGACATATGTTTTGCAGTGAACACTTTGAGTCAACAGATGGTTGAGCCTCATCATTTTCACTGGGTTGGTGCCAAGAATCTTTTGAGATATCTTCGGGGCACGATAAACCATGGGTTGAGATACACTGCCGGGAGTGTGACACTCCGTGGATATACTGATGTCGATTGGGCTGGCAGTGTGGTGGATCGTAAGAGCACATCGGGATGCTGCTTCAATCTTGGTTCTGCTTCGATCTCATGGATGAGCAGGAAGCAGAAGTCGGTGGCTTTGAGCACCGCGGAGGCCGAATACATTTCTGCAAGCATGGCTTGTTGTGAAGCAGTTTGGTTGCGTAAGCTCTTTAGTGAGCTGTTTGGACATGTGCTAGATACCACTGTGATACTCTGTGATAACCAGAGTGGGATTCGTATGACTGAGAATCCTGTGTTCCACGACCGATCTAAGCATATTGATATCAGGTACCACTTTATCCGGGATATGGTACAGCGAGGCGCCGTAAGGCTCGATCATATAGGAACTGATGAGCAGGTCGCGGATATTCTCACTAAGCCCCTGGGGAAGGTCAAGTTCCTAACCTTCCGTGAGAGTCTGGGTGTCGTGGAAAGACCCTATGATGTGGGTCCTGTTGGACGATGAGCTCTGGGAGCTCTGGGGGGCTTTGGGGATAGCTTCTCGGAGCTATAAGCACTCATAATGCTTCTGCCCCACCTTTGTGATTATTGAGCTGGTTCACCTCTCATTTATCTGTGCCCCGTATGCATCCTACCCATTGAGTTCAGGGCTCATGGGAAGTACCTCTCATTTGGCCAATGAGGTGGGAAAAGCTAGAGACTAGTAGCAAATACTGATGGACGCATCAGAGATTGCCGTACTCTATCTAGGATGGCACAGTCCAACCACTTGATCTGGGATCAAGTTTAGTGAGGTCTGGGACCTCTGCCTGACTTCGGGTCAGATGAACCAACTTTGGGTTGGTTGGATACTCTTTATGAGTTTGATAGAGGTTTCGAACCTCTGGACCTCTGGACTGATTATGTCAGTCGGGGGATGATGTCTTTGTGACTGACCCACTTCTGTTCTGAAATAAAGAGGCCAGCAAAGCAAGTTACGGCGGGATGACGCACGATGTTTGATTGCACTGATAGATGGAGTTCTCCCTAGTTGAGAGGGAGTGCTAAATTTGGACAACTAGGTCCAAACTCCATGTTATGATGCTCAGATTAAGAGGCTAATATTTTTGTTGGATTCCTCTTTCGGAGAGGTGTAAAATCCATATATAATATGTCTTAATCCGATGAGCAGAACATTTATTTTGAATTTATTATTCATAATAAATTATATGTGCAGGTCAGCCTTAAGGTTTCACACCCCCAGCAGATGTGTCACACACCCCAATGATGGATATAAATACAGGCAAAGTTGGAGAGCATTTCATCACAACTTCGGGTTGGTTGGATACTCTTTATGAGTTTGATAGAGGTTTCGAACCTCTGGACTGATTATGTCAGTCGGGGGATGATGTCTTTGTGACTGACCCACTTCTGTTCTGAAATAAAGAGGCCAGCAAAGCAAGTTACGGCGGGATGACGCGCGATGTTTGATTGCACCGATGGATGGAGTTCTCCCTAGTTGAGAGGGAGTGTTAAATTTGGACAACTAGGTCCAAACTCCATGTTATGATGCTCAGATTAAGAGGCTAATATTTTTGTTGGATTCCTCTTTCAGAGAGGTGTAAAATCCATATATAATATGTCTTAATCCAATGAGCAGAACATTTATTTTGAATTTATTATTCATAATAAATTATATGTGCAGGTCGGCCTTAAGGTTTCACACCCCCAACAGATGTGTCACACACCCCAATGATGGATATAAATACAGGCAAAGTTGGAGAGCATTTCACCACAACTCAACACACATCTTCTTCTCTCACCTGATTGAGTACGAGCTCCTTGGAGGACATTTCCAGCCCACACGTGTGAAGAAGAAGGACGAATTTCTGTACGGCTGAGCTGAAGGACGAATTGCTGTGGCTAGGGTTTTGCTGGAAGTTTGACCAGCGTTGACTTTGGTCAACGCATGGTCCGAATGGGCTGAAGTTTGTTGGGAAGTTCGATTTTGGAAGGCCGTACTGTTTGGCACAGAAATCGAGGTCAAAGGGTTGACCAAACTGCTGCTGCGTTGACTTTTAGCTTGCTGCCCTGCGTTGACTTTTCTGGACAGCGTTGACTTTTTTTGGAGTTGACTTGGGTTGACTCGGTTGCTGATTGGAGGACTGTTGTGACACATTCTGGGTTGGATGACCAAGGAGACTTTGCTGGTTGAAGCATCCTGTTGACCGCCGTAACGCACCACCACATTTTTCTGTTTCTGGTTTGTCTTCTATAAGATCCACTTATATGTTCTATCTGCATTTTACTTAACTATTTGTGTGATTGCTGTAAGAAAAGTAAAGTTGCTCCAAGCATAGAACATCTACAAAAATTTACAATATGCCACAAGTCAAACTGATATTAGGTGGATTTACAGTGTTTCAATGTCTTTTTCAAAAGTAGAAGTGTACCAGTGTTCCAGAAGACATTATTAAACTTAACATGAGAAGACAACTGCTTCTCATGTGGTTTTGAGCCTGGAATGCAAATACTAGTCAGAGGTAATTCAATGAACTCCTGCAAACACAGTCAAAGGGTTAGTGACTAATGACTAGCAAATAATACTCTGCAAATACAGGTCAGGTTGCTTTTGATGTCTAAAGATGTATAAGGGTATTTTAACAACAGGATTACATATCTCAGAGAATGCCCCTCATGACATATTGTCAATTTGTCACTTTTATTTACTTAACTGTGAATAAGCACTACAAGGAAAGATGACATAGTTTGACAAAGGGATGAAATAGCATCACTGTGTAAAACCTCCTCCAAACATGAGCAGAGGGTTGGATGACTGTGTAAAACCTCCTCCAAATATGAGCAGATGGTTAGGTCATTGGTTGAAAACCTCCTTCATTTAACAAGCAGAGGGTTTGGCAATGTGATAAAGGCCTCCTTCATTTAACAAGCAGAGGGCCAGGAACAGAGGTATGGCCTCATTTAAAAGGCGCAAGGCTAACAATGCTGCATACAGCCTTAAAAACTTGTTTTCCACCTTTTTCTCCAATAGATGAAACCACTAACACAGCAGTGGTGTTTCAAGGATTGATTATATGGTTTCACTGATTGAAAGACAGATTTTAAGTGCAGTGGGAAACAATTGGGTGATTATGAGTAGAAAATGTTGTTAAGCAGATGGCCAAGTAGTGATATTTTGATGTTCAGAGAAGCTTTGCTTTTCTTGTCCATGAAGATCTTTTTCAAAACCTCATTAAATTGACAAGAAGGTAGTCTAAGCCTTGCTTCTGAAGGGGACTTTGCAAATAAACACATAGAGACAGTATGTGTGAAGAAAAGGGTATGGCATGTGTTTTAAATTCAGGAACAACATTCAAAGAAATGAAACATGCCACTGTCACAAACAAAGGCCTTTTTTCTATGAAACATGTGAAAATACCTCGCTGGTGCATATGATTGTAGGAAGGGTCTTTAAAGGATTTCCTTTTTGATAAATAGATGTTTACCAAACCTAGGTGAATGCAACTAAGGTTTTCACCCATAGTCAAAAGAGAAATATCATTCAAAGGATGCATCTACAATCATTAATATGGTTTTGAGCAATTTTTCTTTTTAGGAACAGATATGGACAAACAGTGATAGGGTTGCTGCCTTAATGAAGGAACTGTGAAAGATATTTTAGCTTTTGAGATGGCTTCTTCATTTTGGGAAAGGTCATATCTATGAAGACCTTCAAAGGTAGCATCCACAGCATATTTTTAAGAATCCCGATCAAATGTAAGTCTTTATGA
The DNA here is from genome assembly GCA_034641835.2 of Pinus albicaulis. Lineage (NCBI taxonomy): Eukaryota > Viridiplantae > Streptophyta > Pinopsida > Pinales > Pinaceae > Pinus > Pinus albicaulis. Next base: position 514,996,361 of record CM076579.1, on the reverse strand, counting down.
TGGTTTAAGGCTAAAAAGTGATCCAAGCTTTTCAAGGCTTAAAGCCTGCGCGGCGCGCCTGGGAGAGGAAATACACAGGAGTGTAACGACCGCGCGGCGCGCCTGTAGCGCCGTTCACCCACCGCCCGAGGCCAACCCGACTACGCGACGCTCTTCTTTGTGAATGTGCCGCTCACCCAAACGCCTTCAAAAAACTCTTTTGAGAGCTGCTCAACCAATCAAACAAGGCCCTTAAGCGTTTTTTAAGGTATTTTTCTTACTCCATAACAAATTTTGAGTTTAAGAGGTGATGTGCCCTTGCTGTGTTTCCAAGAGACAAATAGTGTTATAAGGTGGAGTTTTTTGGTCGAAAATCAAAGGTTCTTGTTGACTGTGGGTGTCAAATATCCACACTGTGATAGGCAAGGGTGTGTTTAATCAGTTTTAGAGAGCCCTAGCTGCCTTCAAACACGGTGATAACCCACAGTTGCTATAAGGAGTAGACTTTGTCAAAAATTCAGAAGATAAAACAGTGACTGAAAAAGGAGGTGTGTTAGACCAAAGTTTAAAGCTCTTCTAGGGTTATTAAAAAAAAGCCAAAACTAGCCCCAGCTGCTAGACAGATAAACAAAGGTGCAGAGACCACAAAACATTTTTAGGTGATCATCTATACAGTGGCAAAAAGATGAAGGCTTGGTAAATATAAAAACTTCTTGTTGATGTTATGAGACAACAAACTCTGTGCGGCCTCCATAGTTCAAAAAAACAGAGTGTGTTGAAAGATTTTTCAAAGTCAGTTGAGAGTATTTTTGTCTACCTTTGTGAAGAACAGTGAATAGCAAAAAGAACATTGTTTGGGGAAAGGTGACTTTGCTTTTGTCTGAACACAAGGAGATCCTTGTTCAAACAAGAAACCACAAACACCTCTTTTCAATACCTTGCCCAAACACAGTAATAAATTGACTGTTTGCTTTTCATTTGACAAATACTTGTTGATTGGCATCAAAGAGGACAAAACAATGAATTATAAGGAGGACAGGGGTGTTGTTGAGAAACCATTTCAAGGACCATTTGAGACAACTTGTTTTTGCAAAGAGTATCCAAAACAAAATGCCTCCCAGGCAGGATAGCAGAAGTGGCCTTCACAGGAGGTTTGAGCCTGTTTCAACTGAAGAGGTAAATGCTCACCCATCAGTCCTGTTTAACTTTCATGAGGTTGGATGTCTAGAGTTTTGTCAAAGGGTGCAGGAGGTGAAAAGCTATTCCCCCTTGACACATCTTTGTGCTTTGAGATTTCAAGGGAGGCACTTTCAGCTGGCAGGCTTGGGTTTCAAGTTTTCTCCTGGGTCCATTTCCAAGGCCACCAAAATCCCTTATGTCGGAGAGAAGTGGTTTAAACAAAGCCACCTAGACTCAGAACAGTACAAACCCTTTTTGAAGCCTGAGCATCGGGATACATGTCCATCCATCTTTCCCTTCTCATATCTGTTGACTAGTTATGCTCCCCTCATGAAGATAATCATGAAATACTTCACTTGCAAGGGAAGGTTCTCCCGGGTCTATGCTTACCATGTCCGGTTGCTCATGCATTTCACAAGAGCCAAATTGTTAAATCTCCCTTTCTTCCTCCATAGAAGTATTGAAAAAATGGCCTCCACTGTTCAGAAAAGACCTTCTTCTCAGCAGTCAGCTTGCTTTTTCCATCATTCCCTCATCAAGGTTATCATTCTTCATCAACTTGAGAAGAAAGAAATCTCTTGGGATACTTTCATTGCACATCCAGATTTCGCCACTGTTCCTTCATTCCATACATCTCTTTCACCTTCCACTCACCATCCTTCCCCTTTTTCAAGCAAGCCTATTCCCAAGAAGCTCAAATTTCCCATTGAACAAGAAGAAGAGCATGATGAGGAAGAAGAGCATGAGCAAGGGGAGGAAGAGCAAGATAAACAACAGCATGTTGAAACAGGGCAGCAAGATGAAGAAGAGCACAGTGAGGCAGAGCAGCAAGGGGAAGAAGAACATGATGAACAACAACATGATGAAGAGGAGGAACAACATGATAATGAGGAGGAAGAGCATGATGAAGATGAACAACATCATGATGAAGAGGAGGAACAGCATGATGAAGAAGGGCAGCATGATGAAGGGGAAGAAGAGCA